>JAIPRL010003351.1:0-47934 GCA_025469235.1 Pemphigus obesinymphae | reverse complement strand
ATGAACTATGAATACAACTATAGAAATATTCATGTGTTTGGTAATAATTATAATATTATATAGGTATTATTATTAATATAGGTACCAACCAAAGTTAATGTAAATTATATTATTATAATTGTATAGTATAATATAATTTGAAGGGTTGAAGTGGGTTTTAAAAAAAAAAAAACAGCCCATTAAAACCCACCCAAATAATTTTCTTAAAAAACCCGGGGTAATATTGGGTTTTTTCGGGTTATATGGAAAAAACCCAATTTAACCCAACCCAGTTGGGTTTTTTCAAAAAAAAACCGGGTTTTTTCCAACCCTGTTACGATGTTTATTTTTTTTTCTGGAAACGACTTTTCAACCAGAATACTTGATCCTATATCATTACTTGTATATATAGGTACCCATTTTCCGGTAATAAATTTGATCAAGATACTGATACTTGGAAGAAATGATTTTTCGGATTTGTGCGACATTTACGATATAACGTGAAAAAATATCGGAATACCAACATAATATAATATGTATGTTCTCGGACGCCTTTACTCGAAATACTTTACCATTGTAAATAGTAATATAATATACTATAACATGTGTACATAGGCGCAAATTGGTTCAATTTAGTGGGGGAGGGGGGGGGGTTTCAGCCGTGACTATTTACACATCTCCGTCTTAAAATATCTTGAAATTTTTAACACAAAGTCTTAATGGTTTTTATAAGTATATTATATAATTATATTATAAATTTGAGGGGCTGACTATGCGCCTATGCGATATAATATAATACCGGCCGTAATATGTTTAATTGGTACCTATACGCTATTAATAACAATAACAATAATAATAATAATAATATTATTTATTATTTATTATTATTATCGTGTTTTGTGTGCGGTATGATGTACAATGGCGAAAAGATCGGACTTGGACTTACAACGGCCGAGTGTGTGAAATAACAATAATAATATAATTATCGTGTAACGTTACGTTATATCTATTATTTATTGTGTTTTGTGCGCAAATCGAAAAATCTATACAGCAGGGCGACGACGACGACGACCGGTTTCGTTTCGCGGGCGTGTTTACCGTGTCGTGTCCGAGCCGCTCGCCGTATACAATGACAATGATAATAATAATAATAATAATAATAATATAGTCGTAACACAACGTACACGTGCTCCACATTATGCGATCGAAGAGATCATCAATTATTATTAGAGGAGAAAAAACAATGTCCGCACGCCCGGGCCGTGGGAGTCGCCGACACCACCGCGACGACAACTCGGCGGCATCGTCGCGTACGCCCACGCGACACGCACGCCCATTAATCGTACACACACACACACACACACATATATATTATATTATATGTTCCCGTGAATAATATGTGTGCGAGAGTCCGACGGCGTGCGCGCGCCCGCGTCACACGCGTTCTCGCGCGTCGGCCGTATTATCAGTCGAACGTTATCTGTGCGCGGTGTTTACACCGTTCGACCATAAACGTAGTACCTGTTACGGTATAATAATAATAATCGCACGTAATATTATTATTATGCAAACATTTATATTATATAAGTAATATATACTCGTATATATATATAGGTATTCATGTCGTATGCGGTCTACCACATAGTTAAAAATGAATTTCAATATAACATTTAATAATACAGAAAAATATATATATATAAAAAATATGCATTAATCAATTTAAATTAGGTACAATATAATTTCACATCTCTCTCTCTTAAAAAAACAATCAAATGTGTTGTCATTCTCGTTCTTTAGACGCCATACCATTGTTCCGTCAAATACGAGGGCAGCAATGATGGAGAGATGTACCATGCATTTTTTTTTTTGTATAATTCTAAGTTTTAAACTTCCCCATAAACTTTCAATGCTGGTGAGATCGACAAAAAAAACTGGGAATGATTGACGGTTTTATGTATCGTTTTATAAATCGTTAAGATAGAGCTTAATAGCCGTCGGATCAACGGGAATGACCTAAAATATATAGATAGATGCGCGGCAGTAGACCGCATATGACGTGTGGAAATTTCCATATCAACGTATGAATACCGTAATATATATTATTATTAGGCAAGGCTGGGCAAGTTAACTATATGTTTTAACTCGTTAAGTTAAGTTAATTGAAAATAATATAAGTTAAGTTAAAAGTTACTCGTATATTTTTTTATTAACTTTTAATGTTAAAAGTTAATTTTGAAAAAAAAAGTAACTTAACTCAGTTAAAAGTTAAAATTTCTTAATTAGGAAAAAAAGTCGATATACCTATTATATCGTAAAAATGTAAAAAAGGATGGTTATTCTTTACGCTTAAAAAAACTACTCGGGACTTCTTCTGCCAGAAAAGTGTATACATGTAAAAATTTAAATACAACACGCCATTTTAAAACCCATGCATAAATAAGAAATCAGAAAATAACTTCCAACTGCCAAGATACCTACATTATTGTTTGATTTACACTAAGGTAGTATAAAATAAGCAGTACCTATCACTTCAATACATTTTCCATACTGGATATAGACATAAATACCAGTCTCCGTGTAGTTAGACCGGGCTCAGCCCAATATTCGTGAACGGCCAACGTCGCGGCGTGTGCGTGAGTGGTACATCGATTCTTAACGATTACGTATATGCTATTGTAGGCACCTACTAAAATTACGTATAGGTAAATTATAAAATTATAAAATTATACCAAAAAGTAAAATCCTCATTGAAAAATTTGCGTTGTTCTTCGGGCAAATTTAACTTAATTTAGATACTTTCGTATAAAGTTAACTTGAAGAAAACACGTTAATTTTAATAAAAAAAAAAGTAACTTATTAAGTTAAAAGTTAACCTGAAAAAAAAGTTAAGTAACTTAATTAAAATTAACATAACTTTGTAACTTTTAACTCGTTAATGCCCAGCCTTGTTATTAGGCGTGATGTTCCGACCACGCAATTTTCAGCAATCTGCGGTTGCTATTAATGTCGGTTCGTTCGAATTGAACGCGTCACTGCAATAACCATCAGACAGAATCGCTTTTTTTTTTTTCCAAAAACGATTTCATTATAATATTTTCTGACAAAGAAAACTCGGGCCGATATTTCCGTGTAAAAACCACATACCTCCGATCATTGTATTGTCCAATGTAATGCAAAATGAGCCGTCTTGTTTTTGCCCTGAACGTGTGTCCATACTGCAGGATCACCGCCGGGCGATTCCCGCGCAATATTATTATCTATCAATACTATTGCGCTATTGACTAACATTTTATACAAACATATTATAATATATTTTAACAATTGTATACTATTATGTTGTTAGTTTTTGTTATATTTTGTACATTTGTCAAATAACGTATGGTAGGTAATAATATGAATACCGAAGTAATAAACGCAGTTCTAGACGTAATTATTTCCGAAAAATACTACTAATCGGCTTCCGATATCGATAATGTCTCTTTAGATGTCGACTATTTACCTAAACTCAATATATCCGAGGGCGATTTGGATGGTACATATTGTTTACAGTCAGACGAGGAACCACAAGTACACGAAACACAACTTTTATTTTTATTATTATAATTTTTTATAAATTACCTATATATTATAATATAAATAATGCGTAGCATAGAAGATATTATTTGTACGAGGTGCCAGTCATTTGTACACTTATATAATATCTTTTTCAATAGTAGATTGTGATTCAACGTATATCATACGCTGCAGATAGGTCTACAAGAACAACCCCTGTTTCTTTTTTTGTTCACATAGCCATCCTCAATGTGCCGGCATAAGTTTAGTACTTGTCCTGTGCAGGATTTATCAGGCCTAAAACCAGCTTGTTCGGCGATAAGTTTTCTTTCAACTTGTTCTTTGGTCACTAATGACCAACCCATCACAGAAGAAACAAGGCACTTTCTATACGCAGACGACCTAGCCATAGCAGCACAGGATATAACATTCCAAGAAGTCCAACTTAAGCTTACAAAAACTCATCAAGAATTAACAACGTATTATGCGAGAAACCAATTAACACTAAACCTGGATAAGGCACAAATACGCTGCTTCCACCTTCGAAATCGTGAGGCGAAAAGGGAACTCAAAGTTGAGTGGCTTGGAAAACCACTGAAAAACACAGAACAACTAGGTAGTTTATCTAGGGGTTACATTGGATAGAACCCTCACGTTTAAGGAGCAGTGTAGAAAAACAAAAATTAAAGTCCAAACAAGGAATAACTTATTACGAAAACTAGCAGGTAGTAAATGGGGTGCCACACCAAACACAATTCGAACTACAGAATGGGCACTATGTTTCTCCACTGGCGAGTACGCCTGTCCAGTATGGAACCGGTCGAAACATACTAAACACGTTGATACGGCACTGAATGAAACCTGTAGGTTGATAACTGGATGCCTCAAAGCTACGCCATTAATTAATCGCCATTAATCCTTTAGCGGGGATTGCTCCACCAGAAATACGGAGATATGTGGCCACATGTATTGAAAGAACAAAACAAATTTTTGACCAAAGGCACCCCATGTATGGCTATCTGGAACCCCGAAGGAGACTTAAATCAAGAAGAAGTTTTATTGCTAATACAAATGTGATCCAGGACCCCCCCCCCTCCCCGACTAGCTCCGACTACGTAAATGGAGAGAAAATCTATGAGCTGAAACACCTGTCCCGCCTGATGAACGATTACCTCCAGGCGGAAACATAGATAAGACATCTAAGATAAGAGTAAACATGGTAAAATGGGGATACCAAGAAGGACCTGACACATGTGAATGCAGTGAGAGCCAATCCGACGTACACCTAATAAAATGCCAACTTGCCTAGCCAGGATGTACAACTGAAGATTTGGCGCTTGCCAATAAAAATCAATAGCCACTTACTGGCTGAAACAAAATATTTAGCAAATTTACATAAATATTATATATTTTTAACTTATTTTTTAAGTCCACTTAATATATATTCATAATTTTATTTATTTATTATTATTATTTTTAATGTAATTAGTATTTATTAAGTCCAGCACCGGACACGATAAGAAGAAGATAAATTGAAAAAATGTCATATCCTATATTGTGATTAAACCCAGATATTTTATTTATTTTTTATGTATTTATTATTATAAACATAAAGTCACTTATGGCCTTATATTATATAAACATTGTTTCCAAGGTTAGAATATTTTAACAAAAAAAGTTTGTACACAATAATATTTTTATTTTTATTTTTTCATAAAGTTTTGTAAACAAATAAAACATTTAACTCATTAATATAAACTAAACTATCATTATCTATAATTATCTTTCATTATCCAAACACCGAACACTTTTGTGGTTCATGTCATTTATTTTATAGTTTGTACATCATAAGTATTTTATATAATTTGAAATATTAAATATGAATAACGACCGAGAAATTGCTCTTGTCCATTGCAATGTAATTTTTGAATTATATGTTATACATATAATCCATTACAAAAATTGGCCACTTGGTACCTACAATCAATATCTTGTAATATGTAAATAAAAAAAAAACTCGAATCATGATTATAATCTTTATTAGTGAGATTGTGAATAACCGAATTCAGTTAACGAAGATTTTAAATGGTTGCTGATTCCAGCTATCTGGTTCTCACAAAATGCATTTAGTTATCAAACAATTGCAACAATTGAACAATCTCGTCAAAACGGTTTGTTCGCTGAACGAGCAACCAGATTGCTCAACACTGCATCGCCAAAACGCGCATATTATTATTAGATACTGAGTAACCGAACGAGCCGTTTCCAGCGTTTTATTTTCGTCCTAAACCACTCCGTTTCTAATATTGATAATTATTCCGACAGCAGTGGCGGCTTTATTAGGAGGGCAAGTGGCCATGCCCCTCCCCCCCCCCCAAAGTCTTGAAAAATGTATTTATTTACGTATTTTATTATTTACTCCAAAACTCCTACTCAACTCCTTCTACCCAAAAATTTGTTAAAAAGAAAAAAGAATAAGAATCATTTTAAAGTCAATAGTTTTCTGAATCCTGCACAAAAACTATTTTTTCGAAATATTATCTAACAAAAATGTTACAGCTAATTTAAAAATATAATACTATAAACGCTGTATAATTTCAGTTGATGTTTACCGAAAGTCTCAGTGGATCACTATAGAAAATATTTCTCTCTTGAAATTGGATAATAGGGTTTAAACTATAAATTTAACTTAACCGACACAATTTGAGTTCTGCATTGTGTGATTTTGCTTTATTGCTCGCTATTAGTGCGGGCGCAACGACCTCTAATGTCCTACCAAATCTCGACATTTTATTTTTTGTCTTTTCTGTATTTAATTTTGTTTTGTTTATTGAGATCGTTTTATCTTGCCGCATTGTCTCCCACGACACTTTCTCACCTGTCCCTCTTACGCCCATTCACTTTTCTCTTTTTTCTCACTCACCACAAGTAATTTTTTCTATCAAAAGGCGTATAATACCTATTCACAATACACACCCATACGGTTTATTGGTCGTTGATCACCAACGTTTAACGGCCACGCAAAAACTCAACACTTAACGTTGTCTTATTAATTCCAACCTAGGCTAAATTAATTTTCAATAATTTCATAGATTTTTTTGTCTAAACTTTACTAAATACTTGATATTTGTCCGAAATGTATACAAAATATGATAGTTAGTTTGCAAGGCGCCAGTTTTGACGATATATATATATATATATATATATATATTTGTATTTGATCCTCAAACAATGATCTTGGATTGAAATAGTATTCCAAAGTTACGTTTTTCAAAAAACTCTTCACTAATCAATGAAAATTAAAAAAATATAAAATAAAATATACCTATAAAATATAGGTAAAACAATCGTAAATAAAATAGTATTGTATATGGTATTATAATAATTCCATAACTTAACTTTATAAGAGAAGAATACATGATCGGTCTGTATAAGATCAATTATAATTTCGAAAAATAATTAAACACATTGTACCAGCTACAAATAACACTATACTTTTACCTTAAGCTGCTTATACTTTGTATCTTTATTCTACAAAGTTGAATATACATCATACCTAGGATAGAATTTGCCACTTTATTTACGAATAAATGTATTTAATTTCTAAACTATTAATATAAGGTACCTCCCATTTATATGCTATACCTAACGTATAAATTTAATCATGTTTTAGCGCAGCAAAATATGTACCTATAATATTTTTGTAGCTGTGAAGTGAAATTAATCTACCTATTTTATCATTCGAGTGAAATATAATAATATATCTATACTGAAGTCTGATATTGTATAATATAGGTAATTTACCGAATTTTTTCGTGTGATATTATTCAATATTTTTAAATAAGAGCTGTAAATAATGTATGATAATTCTCGTGGATATAATAATATGTTAACGATATGGCTGTATTAATGATAATAATTAGAAAGGCGACACGTTTAAATATATATAGTAGGTAAGTGTCATGTGGCTATTTCAGCATTATCTATACATACAGTATACAATTACTTATACAACTATTATATAGAACCTCAATGTAAGAATTGGTCACCATTCGTCAAATTGGATCAAAAGTGGAAATAATTTCGTTTGGATGTTCGCATTTCCTTGTCAACTTTATCTATATATACCTATGTAATATTTTCATTGCCAAAGCTTGTTTGTTAGGTTCTTTTATACATCCCGTACGGTTCAGCCTATATGGACACCAAATTTCGGGTATAGATGTTTGTCATGTTCCTGAGTAGGTTTTAGTAATATTTTGAAGACAATTTGTCCCCGTAAAAGGATATATCCAGTAAAAAAAAAAAAAAAAAAAAAACGATTTAATAGTTTCCCCCATAAAATAATTAGTAAATAATTATCTACGAATATTTTCGAAAATAAATGGCGATTACAGAAATAAAATGAATTACTAGTACGGGAAATCATATAAATTAGTTATGTATAGTATAAGTACTTAAAAATTATGTTTAATATTTAAAACTGTATTATTAAACAGTGAGATATTGATCTTAATTAAAATTGACTAAAAATAAAAAATGATTGAACCTAAATATATTTAAAACGTGTACTTCTTGCACATACAATACGTAGCGCAATATACAAATAAAAATGAATCAACGCCAACGAGCACACGAGTTGTTCGCACGTGTTGTACAAAAGGATGGATTAGGGCCCCTAACTTATGGGTGTCCACTCCGCTCTTCCCAGGATCTTTTAATAAAATCTTTAATTAAACTTATTCCGTCTTCTCAGGAGGAATAAAAACGACTCTCCTGCCATCACAGGACAGTTGTCCTTATTATTTGTTTTCATATATTTATTTTTTTTATGTTATATATGTTATGTACATATTTTACAACATTTTATAATAATATATACCAATTATTGGGTCCTAATTTGGCATTTTTTTAAAATTTTTTTTTACTTTCATTACAGTTTTTAAGTTCATATTTTATAAAGATACAATGTTAAAGATCACAAATATTGCAATATACAAGAAAATGTATGAAATTAGCTGATTAATATTACAATGAACATTTTTCCAGTCATGTAAAGTATTCGAATAAAAGTATTTGAGTATTTTTTTTTGTATTCCAATACTATTTTTCTTATTTTTATTCACTAAAAAAAATACTTTTTTCTGAACTAGGAAAATAATTTTTAATTTTAACAAAAAAATTATACACTCTAGTATACAATACACTAAAAGTCACTTTTTTGGTATTCTCCCGAGGGGGCTATGTACTTCTCCTGACTTTCTAATGAGTACCTATATACAGAGGCTTTAAGTAACAGGGGGGGTGGGGTAGACAAAATCGAGGATACTAGGTCCACTTTCCCTTGACTTACAAATACAATTTTGGACTATCCAAAAAGTGACTTTTAGTATGTTATATACCTTAGTGTACAATACATTTTGTTACCGGTTCGAGCCCGTTCTGGATGCTATTAAATGTGCTGCGATGATCAAAGAAGTTTCCCCTCCTTAGCCGTGCCTGTAATCGTATACCATTACTCTAGCATTTATGTATATACCTACAATTCTGATTACGTTTGTACCACTGGAGTTTAGCTCATTTGGTTAAGCGTGAGTTAAAAAATTGTGGATTGTTTTGGGAGGTACTTTGTTCTGTTAAGGAAACGGCATAAAAAAAAATAGGTGGATGATCTTTTTTTGCTAATTACTAATTAATTGCCCCTCTCGTTCAGGACCTCTGTATCCGCTATGGTACGTGAAAAATAAGTGTAGGTACTTGTGTACTTATATGTAGTTGACTGTTTTCGATAACACCGAACTTTCGAGAAATAATGGGAAACTTGTTTACCCATGTCCCATACGTATAATCCATAGACGATAATTTTTTCCGAAAATTTTATTTTGGAAATTTATTTTAAAAATTTTTATTCTTTTTATCAATTTTATTGATGATTGCATTACGACAAATCTGGAGACTCGGTGTGGAAATAATGTACTTACCTAAATCGAGAAAAAAATTATAATAAATAATATATTACATTTTTGCAAGATCAAGACCGAATTTGCCCATCACTATAATATAATATACCATGTAATAATATTTATACACTTATTATACGGCAAATTTTTAACAGTTTTACAGTTTAAATAATTAATACATTTATATAGCTGATCACCCATTGAACCCGTAAAACTGTCCTCGTATATTGTTATTTTTAATTATTTTTACATGCCAACCCTTCTTTCATACCAATAGGTATTACCTCACAGTATTTTTTTCCAGACGGTAGGTAAGTCATATGTATACCAAATTTCGTTGAAGTTCCTCCAAATGTACTAGAGTTATAGTGGAGCACATACATATATAGGTACATTTGTATATAGATATAGTAAAATATTAAACGATTAAACATTAACTACTAAACCGGCAAACCATTTCAAAACTGACCAAAATTAGCAGTAAAAAAATATATATATATTCTAAAAGTATATCGAATATTCGAATATATATATTTTGAATAATTTTTTTGAAATGTATTCGAATACGTATTCTGAATAATTTTTCATCCATTTATTGGAACACATAATTCCGAATACAAAATAAAATATTCTTTACAAGACTGCATTTTTCATGAGTGGTTCGCACGTCATACAAACGGATGGGTTGTCCATTCCGTTAATGAATTCATCGGTAGAATGGTTTGAAATATCCTGTTTCTATTCTACACAAAAAAATAAGGACGACCCTCCTGTGATGTCAAGAGAGCTGCGTGCTTATATTTTATTTGCATATATTTAATAGGTTTGAGGTTTTATAGCCTGTATTTATACCTATGTATACGAGAAATACAGGTTATAAGTGCTATGTCCAATTTTGAATTTTTTAAATGTTTTTTTACAGTTTTTAAGTCAATGTTACCTATATATAAAGAAGCATTTTCAAAGATCACAAACATTATAACAAATATGTGTTGATCGATCTAAATCGTATTTTAAAAATATTTTATATACCTATAGTTAGTGAACTTATCTGAGCCAAATAATATCCTAAGGAAAAGCAGGGAGCTTGCATTTTTGTTAGAATTATGATTTAATATAATTCAATGTATTTAACAGTATTATATTTTTAAGAAATTTTTTTACGATATGGGGTGAAATTACTGATGTCTGTTCCGCTCTAGTCTACAATTTTCTATGTATATAAATCGTATCCTATCTAGTAACTACGAAATAAAAAGATTAATTATAACATATACATAACTATTATATTATATTATAAATATAGTTTTGCAGAAAAAACAAATTTATTGGAAATATATGGTACCCATGTATATAGATTATTATTTTTGTATTGCAATTAAATTACTAAAATCGATGAGTTGGTCATTAGTTTTATAAACTTATTAGTACAACCAAAAAACGGAAAACAGAAAAACGGTAAAAGCATAGTTTTGTTAAAATCTAATAGGGATTTTTTGTTGTAATTCAGTTAATAATAGTCAAAAAGTTTCATATTTAATTAGCATAAAATGTATTTAAATACAATGGTATTGTGATAAGTTTTCGAAAAATGTTTCCCTAATTATGAGCTATTTATAGCAATTTTTAGATTTCAAGTTTTTCAACATCAAAGGGTTGATTTTAAGTTTTAAGATCTGAAACTTTAATACAATAATAAAAATTATCATTCTAGATATATTCAAAAATTTTAGTAAAATCGGTATACTTACGTAAATTTTTTAAAGTTTTTTAAATTTTTTGATATGTAATTTTTGGTATGAAAATGTATTCGAATATCGGGAAAAAAATTGGTCTATAGATTTTATTTTCGTTTTTTAACAGAACGTATCGGGAAATGCTATCGCAGTACCGCCAAGATGCTATCTTTGTTTATTATTGAAAACAATTCATAAAATAAATAGATAATTGTTTTATCAATTTTTGGCTATTTATAACAATTTTGAATTTTGAAGTTTTGTCGTCATAAGTTAATTTTAGTTATTTTCGACTGCAGTAATACTCACACGACATGTTATATACTTACTGTGGAAACGCTAATATTAAAAACATTCAATATCCTTATACAGAGCAATGCAATTTGATTTTTTTTTTAGTTAGTTATTATACTTAGTAATACACATTTTCGAAATTTTTACTGTTGATGAGATATGTGCATGCACAATACAATTTTTTTTTCTTAAACAACAATACCTTTCATTTTGATTACTATTTATTTTTTTCATATGTTTTCGTGAATTTTAATGGTCAAATCACTTTTCTAAGTCCAAAATTAGCTGAAATATGGTAATTTACAGTAATTCAATATCCAATACGTATGCTCGATATTCCTATTTGATATTATTTTTCACAATACTTACTGAAGTAAGTATTGAGAAAAATAGTATATCGAACATATTGAATATCAAATAATTTTAAATTGCTGTATCTCAGCTAATTTTAGATTTATAAAAGTTGTTTGGCCATTAAAATCCATGATACAATTTATGACGAAAATTTCTGATCAAAATGAGGGGTTGATATTTCAGAAAAAAAAAATTGTATTGCGTAAATATGTATTGCTAAATGCAATAACTAACTAAAAAACAAAAAAATTCAAATTACATGGCCGGTCTGTATTGAGTGTTTTCATTGAGTGATTGTGATTAAATAATTTATCATCACTTCCAAATTCAATATGTCCACCAAAAGTGTACTACCGAACGAGCGAAGTGCTTGCACCCCTTATATTGACTGTTTCTTTTATTATTAAATAATAAGTATAGGTACTATTTGTACGGGCCGGCTGCGTATAATAATAACACGCGTACACCGGACACCTATATGCTTCGCGCGCACCACCTAACCCGATGTCCGAAACGACTCGATCGGACACACGGTGTTTATTTATGTGAATAGAACCCTAAAGCTCCTATAACCAGGAGGAAAACTAGGGCCTATGTAGATGGAAGAGTGTATGCCGTGTGTATACCTGTGGGTGTATAGATATATATTTAAAACTATGGGATAAGGTCAGTGGCGTACACGTCAATTTTTTTTTAAATGTAGCAAAATATAAAAATTACACCCCCCCCCCTCATTACAAATTTCTCAGCAAAAAAAAGTCATTCAAAGTAACACTATATAGTATGTTTATTGTTTATATTAATTAAAAATACTTAATATACTGAAAATTGAAATAAGAAATAAAGTACCTACCAAACCATTAAAATGTAAGACTTTTAGTTAAAGTAGAACACTGAAAGCTAAATTTATCTATCCGCATTTTCTGTCTCCGTCCATCTAATTGGCAATATAGCAAAATTATACAATGCAAAATGGAAATTATGGCATTTTGGTTAGACTTAGAGCTTAAACACCTATTATCAAATTTAACGAGAAAAATAATTTCGAGTGAACCTCATGGGCTTTTTGTAAAATATTGTCAGGAAAAAAAGTTACGGAATTTTTAGTCTTTGATATTTTCAAATAGCTTTAACTTTTTCGTCAGACGATATTTAACAAAATGCCCATGAGGTTCACTCGAAAATATTCCTGGCTTTAAATTTTGTAATAGGTGTTTATACTCTAAATTTAACCTAAACGCCAAAACTTCAATTCTGCGTAGTGTGATTTTGCTATATTACCTGTTAGATAGACAGAGACAACAAATGCGAGTGTAACGTCCTCTTAAAACTAGTAAAAACGGTAACTCACATTTGATGGGTAAGTAATAAATGTTGCTGTATTGCTGGTACAAGTAAATAATAATAGAATAAATATTAAATAAATAAAAATCACAGCGACACAAAGAATAATGTACAAAAATAGATACCTAATAGTGTTGGTAATTAGCCCTTTTGGCTCAACAAATAATAATAAAATAATAATGATTAGATAGGTACTCACATAATAAGTCGGCGACAGACTGGCCAGTTGCACCCCTAAATCTAAAATAAATCAAATACAAAAAAAAACACACACACACACACAAACGGTAACAATAAGTAGGTTAACTATATACAATATTTTTGACTATTAGAGCCGGACTATAAAAGAACGCAATTCGTGCGAACGTATATAATATATAAAAAAAAAAAAAAAATGCCCCCGCGGATAGCACACACGGTTCGGCAATCACGGCGATACTACTCTACAGAATAATAATAAGTATAATTGAAAAACAGATAATTATTTACCTATAAGTGTATGTGTGTGTGATCCGATCGTCCGCTGGTAAATTAAAATAGACCGTTGATTACGGCGAGTAATAATTATTACAATGATAATATTTCGTGCGTGTGTGATTAGGTTGCGTTGCCGGAGGTACAATGGCATCTTCAGGCCTTAACACTATTATTATTTTAATAAGATTATTTTATAATTAATTATATTGAATTTAACTGTATTTATATGAAATCTAATTTATACGGGCAATACTATTTGCGCTAGAATATAATGAGTTTATAATTGCTAAAGTATTATATTAATTGTGTACTCAAACCACAATAAAAAAAAAAAAAAAAAAAAAAAAATTGTGTCTTATATAAGTGTTTGCATAAATAAAGTATTTAATTACGTAAAATAAAAATTTTTAATTAAATCACGTGGGTATACTCTTTTTCATTTCATGTCGGCCAAACACCTCTCTCCAGATAATATTCTATTATATTATAGTCTTACAACATCGTCATTTGGTTGGCCGAATAGATTACGTATTTAAAAAAAAAAAAAAAACTATCCAGATGGTAGATATATACGGATGGTGAAAGTTGGTGCATCGTCCCTTCGGTCCTGGGCAGGACGGTTGACGGACACTTTGTACGGTCACGTCGAAAAAATGAAAACGGCGGACAGTTTGTACTTTTACAGGTAGTGACGAAATTATTATGGCGGACACTTTGTACTATTACAGGTACCTAGTGACTATTACTATTTAAAAATTACAAAAATTTAAAAACGCAAAATAAACAAAATTTAACAACTGCGAATAGTTGAAGCGTGTATTATGTACTATATGTATTAAAATCATAGAAATTATATAAAATTTAGTTTTATTAGAAAATATTAATAATACAGCTATATAAGTAGATATTCCAAAATATTTAAATTAAAAATATCAAAAATACTATTATTACGGTGGAAATATTGTACCTACTTATTACGTCATAAAAATATTTAAATTATAATATAAAAAAAAGTTCAAAAAATGTAAAAATTCAAATTCAGGTTAGGTTAAATAAAAAAAATTATTATAAAAATTAAAATTAGGGTAATTAATAATAATTTTTTCGAGGTATATCCGAGTTCTAATCCGATAACCTGTCGTATTATAGGTAGGTATAATAATATTTTTAATATTCTTAGGTTAACCTAACCTGACGGATTGCATTTTGGAAACATGATACATTGTAAAATATACATAAATAATTATGGATAAATTTTGATCGTACAAAGTGTCCGCGATCGATAATCATAATTTAAATTCAACCGTACAAAATGTCCGCGATCGATAATCGTAATTTAATTTCGACCGTATAAAGTGTCCGCGATCGATAATCGTAATTATATTTCGACCGTACAAAGTGTCCGCGGTATGAAAATAAAACAATAGACAGTACAAAGTGTCCGTTTCCCGGGCAGGACAGTTGGATAGTATATATATATTATTATAATTATTTTAAATATGAAAGCAACTATAGATCAATGTTCTCAGCAATGTTCAAAATAATATTATTTAACTCTCTGTCCAACATGACGTTTATGTAGGTGACGGTACATTGAATAAAAATAATTCTATATAAATTGCTGAAAAATGGTAAGAACTTTTACAATTTTCATACAGTAAATGTTTGCAGGTGTACACTTTGAGTTTCTGGGCACTATTATTTTCTGATTCATAACAATTTTCGGTCAATTTTAGCAGTTTGTTTCCCTAACGCTTAAAACGAGAAGAAGATAAAACACCGAGAAAATCGGACAATAACCTGTAAAAAGTACAAACCATAACGAATTTGTTGGTTTTACTTGAAAACCCATTATTATTATTTTTTTTTTTTCACAACCCTCGGTAGACTTCATCTATACCTACGCGAAAAAATGTATACAGACAAAACAGACACATTATTGCCAAATCAATGCATTCCTCGACTCGCTTAGAAATGAAAATTAAAAAACGGTAAACATACGATGACAACGTTTATAATGTTCGTTAAGACTTTTTATATGTAAACTTTTTTTTTTTTTATACTTCCCGGTATAGCTGTATAGAATTTCTCACGTACCGCCACATGCGCAGGACATACTTATAATATAACCAATAACTATTATAAATATTGTAAAAAAATAAAAAAATATAAAAATAAAAAACGCAATTAATTATCGAAGGCCGGGTGTTCTGGCTCCGCGACTACCTGTAGAACGTACATAAACCTACAGACTCCTTCGAATCACACGCTGTGCAAAACCATATAAACTGATAATGTATACCTATTTTATTTTATATTGAAGTGGATTTTTATACGCTTTGCGTTTACGCAATAAAAATTGAATTATGATTATAGCCAGGGTATTTAGCCAATCATGTAAGTTTCGATTTCCTTCTCGCGATGAACTGGGTCAAATAGATATTATCTACGCTTGTGATAATAGTATCTATGTATAATATATAGTATCATGACTACGGGACGCTTATTACAATTGTATAATATAATATATATATATATATATAGGATCTTAATCTATCGGCGATTAGGTATCGGTCATGACTCACGGATTCACCCAAGGTACGATTTAAACATGTTGAAATATTGACACGAGCTAGCATACAGTGTGTTCAATGTCATGTGTTTATCAAACTTTTTGTGAAATTCCGAATTCCACAAATATTTTATTATCTACAAGTCACATAGTGGCGGATCTAAGGGTTAAATGCTGGTCAGTAAATTCAGCGGGGGGGACCCAAGCCCGTAGGTTTAATTTGATTGTGTATACTACGAACCCGGGCTGGAGTTTGGGGACCCTGAGGCCAGAGTTCGGCGAGGGCCCCCCAAAAATGACAAAAATCAAAAATCGTTTGGAAAACAAGAAAAATAGCAAAAACATAAAATAAAATAAAATAAATGGCAAATGCCTCGGGTTAAAAAGAAAAAAAAATGATATTTTCTCGCTACTGCACCATACGAACTATAATATTACCTATATTATAGTTTCAATTACCTATTGAATATATTGTACTCGTATGTATATAATGTTAATACATTTTTAAGGAAAATTTTTTGAGGAAAATATTAAATTTAATTAATATATAGGTACTCGATTAGATGAGAGTGTCTCAGAATACAAATTAGCTAGGGGCCCCGTCGGCATTTATCGCTTTTTGCCGATTAAACAACCGTTAGATCCACCATTGAAGTTACACTTGTATAAATGTCTGCACATTGCTGAAATTACAATATGATTGCTTTATTATGTTATATAGCTACGATGGGCAACGGTATTTTTAAATATGAAAAACCATCGAACTCAATATGATCAATGGAATTAAATTCTATGATAATATTTTATCAGAATAATACGATTTTTATCACTACACCATATACAATATATTATTAGATCAATAAAAAATATTGTTAAAATTATTTGTTCAATTTTTCAAACTTTTTATCAAATTTTGAAATTCATCACAAATATTATGTAGGTACAAGGTACACTTGTATAAATGTCTGCACATAGTTGAAATTATAATATGATTGCGTTATTATGTTATATATAGTTACGATGGGTAACGGTATTTTTAAATATGGAAAACCATCGAACTCAATATGATCAATTTAATTAAATTCTATGATAATATTTTATCACAATAATGTAATTTTTACCACTATGTGTCTATATCGTACAAAATATTAGAGATATTATTATTAGATCAATAAAAAATATTGTTAATATTATTTGGTCGATTTCACAGTAAACTGTTAACTTGTCAAAAACTAGTATACATACACAATAATCAATATATATATATATAGATACACACCAGCTATACTTATGCTATGTTATAACTTATAAAATTACTTACTTACTTTGATTCTGGTCAAAGTAAAGTTTAGATGAAATTAATGAGATGAACTCTCAGTACCTAGTCAGAAATATTTCAGTTGCAAACAACAAGCGGTAAAAGTTTTATTTTAATCTTTGACGATTTGAAGTTTTTTGTGAAACTAAATGGAAACCAATTTATTCAACTCGGTGAGATCGTCAAAACGTTATTATACAATTTGCAATCCGATTGGGAGATAAGTAAAGATAATTTTTTTTAATTTGTTGATTTTTACCGCCCAAAAAGTCATTTATTCGTATAAACCAAAAATAAACCATAATAAGGAAAGCAATCAAGTTTTCATACTTAAATGCAGCCACTTATTATTGCAAATTCATTCAAGTTGGTACTTCAAAGAGGTCATTTTGTAATTTTCCCAGTAGTTTTCTAAGAGCATGTCAGCATAGCCATTATTAAGGGGTTGTATAAAGGTAATTTTTTTTAAAATTCCAAGAAAAATTAAAATGTAATAATTTGAAAATTATTTTATTAAAATTTACGTGATCCCATTTCAAAATTATATTTTATTTTTGTGGTTTTTTTATACTTACTAGCTGAATTAATACCCACCTTTGCCCGTGAACAGTTTTACCATTTAAATATTTAATAATTACCTATATTTATCCAGCTCCACCTGTTAAACAAAATTCTTCCTATTCCCCCTTAAAGATCAAATTTAAAAAAGTTTTTTATTAGTAAGCGTGCATATCATTAAAGGAATATTGTCTGAAAAATTTAACTTTCTTCAACCAATCTTTTAGGTTTAACGTTGAATACAAATTGAAACTAACTTCCACCCTTTCCCTCCTTTAAATTATTCAAAATAATATTAAAATCATTATCGGTTTATTGTTTATCATCTATAAAATATAAATTGCGATGGATGATAATTTTATAAGACATTGAGATTAAAGTTTCAATATTTAAACCTTATTAATAACGGCTATATGTGTTTTTAATAACTAACGCAGTGGTGGTTTTACTGGGAGGGGGGCGTTATGTGGATCAACCCCCTCCTTTATCTTTTTTTTAAATCTTTATTGTTTGCATTATTTTAATATATATATATAGTATATATATGACTATTGTCTATAATAAATTATTGAAAATAAACAATTATGATTCCAATGTTTAACTAAACCACTGGCATTGCGGTAGATAACAAATAGCTGTTATTAACCTGTATATTCTGCACTTATATATCCAAAGAAATGAAAAATCTCGATTTGACGAAATCGTATTTTTGCCGTTTTTTCATCATTTTTTGGTAGTTTTTCTTTACGCATTAAAAAACTATTGAGAAAATCGAAAAATGACTTTTTTAAAGTACCAACTAGATGCACTTTGTTACCGGAAACGGGGTAAGCTTGTATGGATTGTACACATGTAGATTATATAAGGTGTTGAAACTTATATTTAGAAATCTAAAAATATAAAGTGTATGTATGAAATATAAATGAAAAAAAAAAAAAAAAAACAATTTTTTGTCGCCCTCCCCTCTAAGCGTTTATCAAGAACTTCCACTGAACCGACTTTTGTTCACTATAATTATTTTGACGTTCTCTTCCAATTTTTATATTATAAAGCCATAAAAAAATATTTGATTTTCAAATGATTCGAGGAAATTCGACGAAGGCCAACGTTATAACTATATACACACACCACTGCAGTAGTTGGCGTTATAATAACATTCGTTTATAGTTGTTTGTTTCTTCATTGTCACTCGTCGTATAGTACGTAATATTTAATACTTGTGTATCTACTGCTCACCTACGTACTATTTAGGCCACTGTAATTTATTATACACTCGTACTAAATCATTATGATATATTCAAATGAGCATGTAACACAATGAATCTTTAGTGACTGGAGATTTCTCCAGACCATTCGGTCATGTTCTCATAAATACTTTGCGAACAGGTCGTATATATGTTTGGCCACGCGACGTTATCCATTGTACGTCATTTCATTATTAATTAAAATCCAACGTTCAATATCATCAACGTATTTAGCGTAGGTACGAAATCTATTTGATAAATCATTAAAACGTCCAACAACTTGTGTATATTTAAAAATATTCGAACAAATTAATTTACCCTATTATTTTGTAATCTAACGTTAAATCTGAGAACGGGTTATTAATCGAATTGTATTATGTTACATTATCGACCACACATAGTCTGTTCAGTCCTGTATAATAAATGTATTTTATTCAAATACATTTTTACACTCGAAACTCGAATCTAAACACATCTTAAAATATATATTCGAGTATTGAACACTTTCGTAATAGGTACTTTGTTTTACTTTTTATGACCGTATTTTTATTCTCTTATTGAATAATCCATTTTCTGAACAATGAAATAAAATCCAAGAAAAATTAATGTATCTATATAAAATTAATTTAAACTTTATTACAAAAAGTTTTTGGTTATTCTCTCCTGGTGTATTTTAAGATCTAGGCTATATAATACATAATTTACTATAATATTATTATAATTGGATTTTATTCTAGAATTCACTAAAATATTTAGGCATCATTAAAATGTTGAATAATAATTTTAGAATATATTATTCGAAAATATATTTTAAATACATATTTGAAAGAGTAATTCGTATTAGAAATACTTTTTTCTTTATATTTATTTGAATACATAATCATATTCTGAAGTAATTATACTTATTAATAACCTATTATTCTTCAGAAAACTTATTTATTTTAAATTATTTGTCAAACTGCAGGTCATAATTTTTTCTTAACTATTAAAACATTTTATGGAATGCGTTTAAATTTTTATATTAAAAAATATAAATGTAAACTAAAACAGTTATATATGTAACTATAACTAGCTAGAATATTCGTCTTCGTCCGTGATCTCCGTGATTTCCATTCTCAAACATTTAATAATATGCGCGTTATGAACAGTAGTATTATTTTATTTTAAAATTATAATTTATATATTTTATAATAATATTTTCCAATATTATTTGTCAAAAATGTTTATGTAATTTTTAAATGAAGATATAATATATTTCATTATTAGTAGTTGTATTACAATAAATGAGGTAACGCAAAATATTACTCGGTTATTATACTCGGAAAATATAAATAATTTATTATTACATTTTAATTTTCACCATTTAATATGCTATTGCTTATATTTGTATCTATTTGTTTATTATCTATAGATCAAATGATCAGATAAGTAATTAAACGAACTTATAATTTTTTTTTTTTTTTATCACAATGAGGAATTTAAAAATATGTAATACTTCAAAAACTTCTGTTATTCTGTCCTTCTGGGCTTCATAAACGAAATTGCAGTCTACTAATTAATTTAAAAACTACTTAATTTCAAATACATTTTTACTCATTAACATATATTATAACGAGTATAAGTATAAATACAATTCTTATATTTCACAATAATATTATTTGTTAACGTTTTTTTATATTAAATCCTAATTTATCTTCTTCTTCATCTTCCCTTCAACCCTCCCCCCTATCAGCTGTTTGGGGTCGGCACTCTACTCGAAAATTTGCATCCTCTTCACTTACATCTGCCGTATTCATGTTGAATATAATTTTTATATTATCTATATACCTATATTATTATATATATAATATCATTAATGTATCACATCCAACCACCATTTTTCGGTCTTTCTTTTCCTTTCATTCTCTCTTCTACATCCATTTCCTTTACTAATCGTATTGCCCCTGAGTCTTCATTGCTTAAAACATGACAGAACTATCTCAAACTGTTTTCACATTTTATCAACCGATAAAAATTTTAAATTATAATTTAAACCGTTAAATCGTAATTATTCCCGTAATTCAATTACGTCTCAACACATTACTTTAGGTAAGTACGTCCAAAAACCGAATTACTGGAAAATTAATAAAAATAACAAAACCTACGTAGTTAAATAGGTATCATCTATGATGATTAGAAAAAATTATCAAAAAAATTCTACAGCATGATCAATTTGTTTTTTTTTTTTTTACTTATGATATCCTTCCTTGTGGACAAATTATTTAAAAACCTGCCCCAGAACATGATACACATCTATGCAAAATTTGGTGTTAATTGAATGAACCGTGTACGGGTTTCTATTCTATACAAACAAACTTTCGGAATTATAGTTATACGTAGGGATATATATATATATAAATAACAGAGATTCGACAAAGCGATTTACAAACAGGAAATTAAAAGCTTGTTCGCCATATAGTTTTTGACTTATAAAAGAATATTTATTATAATCGTAACTCAGACGGACATGGAAAAATGTATTATACTGATACCACATATACTATTTCATTCAATTATTATGTACCGTTATATTATATTTCTTTTTAGAAAACAATTTTTTGCAAATTTCACATGATCACTATGATATATACCATAGTGATCATGTGAAATTTGCAATAAATTGTATTTATATCAAATTACCATTTTTTTCAAGTAGGCACCTATAATATATTGTACAAATGTATAAATATAAAAAAAAATAGTATCCCTCCTGGGTTGATTTTTTTCGGAAAATATATTGTAATGTAAGTATTTCATACTGTAATCACATTCTACTTTTTTGTAGGTATAGTAACAATCTCGTTTATCCGTTTATCCTTATACTAATCATATTATATTACCTATATCAATCGTTGAATATTATTTTTTTTTAGACATTTTACAATTCGTCTTGATTAGTTTTTTATTAAAATTATTATTATTATTATTAACAAAAATTGAAATATTGAATAATTTTAAAATTTTTCTCGTAACACCTAGTTTAATTTGTGTTTTGTATTCAAATATTCAATGATATTTGAGTTTATTGTAAACCATAGATGTAGATGTATACATAGAACAATGTTTAAGTATTTATCATTTACTACTGAAAAGTTAATAATGATAATAAATATATTTATCAATTAACATATATAATATTGAATAATATTTAATTGAAGGTTAAAATATAATATTTTATAAATGCATTAAACTGCTATAACGGTTGAGTACATAAAGTTACATTGTATAGTTTCACAAATTCATGCACAATCATATTTTAGAAAATATTAAAATGAGAAACTTTATCTTAATTATATTTTTATAAAAATGCATATAAGTTTATATACTTATGAGTCGTATTGTCCATATAAAAAGTACAGTAATTAATAAATAATTACATACCAGCATAGGTACATATTATTATCTATGTTAATTATTATTACGATCTATATAATTGCCGAAAGTTTAAAGACATTATATTTTCAAGATAATTTTAACATTAAAACTTTAAAAATGTATTCACTTTTGGTTAATTGCAGCGCACGCAATTATTCAAGCTTTCATTTCAAGTCATTAATTTTCAAACACGATAATTTAATATGAAATTATGTATTTATACAAAGTTTTAACAGTACAAAAAAAAAAATCATGTTTCACCTTTCACCGAGATAAGATTTATGTATTATTTTAATATTGTTCATCTTATAAAAAATATTATCATATAATACTCTAGGAGTACCTATTTATACTCGTATTTATTATTTGCTCGTCTACTACACATAGATACATAATATACCTAATGATAAAATAGTTTTTTATGTTGTAATTATATTTTTTATTTATGTATTTACAAGCATACGTTTTTTATTTATTCTGTATAATATTATTATAGTAACGAAAATTCAAGTTTTCCAGTTAATTATATGTATATATATTTAAATAGTACCTACTATATGTAAATTAAGTCATATTTTTCTCAAGATAATAATATATTACATCTAATTAACACAATCTTATTATAAATAGTCATATGAGTTAAGAATTTTTAATTTACTATATATAAATAATAAAATACTACAATATAGATACCTACATATATATATATTTAATAGGCATTATTATTATTATTACTATAGAATTTTTTAAGTAAAAAAATCATGTTTAACCCGTTTGTATGCGGATTTGTCAAGTCTATATAGTGTATGGATATATATATATACATATATAGTGTATATATGTATGGATATTATGTATATTATATCATTATGTAGCATGAACCTAAGTATAATTTTGAAAAATATTGAATGGCTTATAATTCACTAATTCACATAAATTAAAAATGTTAAATACCGATATTACATATCAATGCTGGGCATTAAAAAGTTAATAATAGTTACCAGTTAATTTAATTTTAACCTCTTAACTTTACTTATTTTTTGGTTATATGAACTTTTAAATAACAAGTTACTTTTAATTATAACTCAGTTAAGTTAATTTTGAAATAATTGTTATACATTTAGATTTTATATTGTATTTAGTGTCATAATGGTTGAATGAAAATAAAGTAGTTTTTATCTTTGCTAAAAATGATTAAATTATAAGAATTATTTATTTCCCGAAAATATAAATAAAACAACAATAATTGAATATTATATGTATAACTAATAATCTCCCCGTAATATAAACTGAGGAATATATTAGATTACTTACCCACTAATGAACAATACCTATTATATAGATAGGTACTAATTTGCAATGAGCAATTTCAATTTGTTAGAATTTTGAAGAAAATAGTAGGTACCGACTAATCAAACATTTTATGAACCTATTTGTTTTAATAATAATTATTATGAATACATTGTAGTATTTTTTAAATAATATTATATTAATGATTTATAAACATTTTAAAATGCTTAAGGTTAAAAAATAACAATATTTCCAAAAAAAAAAAAAAAAAACAATAGATACTTCAACTTCATTATACCTATATATCTCAAATATTATATTGACTCGTACAAAAAAAAAATGTACTTAATTTAAGTTAATAAGTTATATTTTTAACTTAACTTAACTAAACCAAGTTAAAAGAAATAATTAACTTGCTTATTCAGCATTTATACATATATATATATATATATATGTTCTCCACTAAGCATAATAATATGTTTTAACATTCTCTATTCGAAAACAATTTTTAGTACGTCGAAAATCATAATAGATAATCTGCGATCTTATAATACCAAATCCTATATACATAATACATATATAAATTAATTTTCGGAACACTCAATGGAATAATATGTAAATATATTCCAGCCTATGAAGTCATCATATCGTACATCAGTACTCAAATTAAAGATATTGTATATTTACGAGTACATAAAAATAAAGATTTATTAGTAGTTTTCAACATCCGTTATAATATATAGGTAAATCTGTTGGATTCACTCGGAGTGCGGTACATTTGCATAAAAAAAAAATAAAAAAAAAAAAATAAATAAATAAAAAAATGAACGTATACAAGCATTTCGTTAGATATTATTGTTAAGATTATGGGCGCACAAAATCCGTAAAATCCGCAGACATGAGATCTTCGCTGATACATATCTCATACATGTGTAGGTACGTATATACATTTATACTACGTTACGAAAACGAACGAGTCGTCGTGGCTTTCTCGTGTTTTCGTGGGACACGATCAATATTAATCATTCCTTATTTTCGTATTGGTCAATCGACGTGATTTTACTTCATTCCGTATGATATGTACCCAATTCTTTGCACGCCGAATAATAAATAACCGATTATGAAAAACGAAAACCGTACATCTGCTCTGCAATCGTATTGTGTTATAATTGTGTCCGTGTGCCACGCACAATACAAAATATATTATCCACTCGTCTATACGGGACGATAAACTGCTGCGGTATTGCAATTTCCTTGCGAATGTTGTTATAATGGGCACGTGTTTGCCATTTACACATTATTATACAAACGGTTTTATTATATAATACACACTGTATACGGTCTATAAAATGTGTCTGAAAACTCGGTATATCATATAAAAGGCGGTATGGGGTGTATTGATGATATTGGGCACGTGCATTACTGCACCCATGACAAAATAGATAGGTATCGTCGCAGATTTTTGATACGCACAACATAAAATATTTCCTCACTGCACCCGTGTTGTAGTTCACCCAGTGGTTAAAGCGGAATGTATTTGCAGGGGGCACTATAGCTAATGTAAAAAAAAAAAAAGGCGTCCCCTGAACCAGTACCGTAATATTTTTAAAATATTCATATAAATTTAACTTTTAATCCATGTTATTATTGACCTAATTTGTAAAAATTTATCACGGACGTATATATTATGCATATACCTATTATTATGTATAATGTACATACTCTGTGGTTATGACTTTAAAATACGCATCCATAAAATATAGATCTTGCATACAATTCATAACTAAATACCATTTTTTTAAACTTTTTTTATTTAATTTTTGAATATTATGTGCAAAAGAACAAATTCAGTCTCAACTTTTAATTAAACATTTAGAAATATAAATGGGACTATATACTAAAGGGGACGCCAAACTTAAGCTAAGCGAAAAAAGGGCACGCCATCCCCCTCCGTCCCCCCTCACTTTAACCACTGAGTCCACCACTTCTCATTGGCCAATATTATCTTATGTATTTTTGCCTGTATATTTTTACTTGTTAATTATTCAATGGTGCACGTATAATTTTAATAAATTATATTTGATATTATATATTATTACGATTTAAGTTATTGTAATCTATGTTCAATATTGTTTTTGTTTACTTAATCACCATAATACTTAATTACCAAATCCGAATGGACAAAATTTCGGACCAATGAAAAGTGGTGAACTATAGGCCGGGTGAAGAGGACACTCGCCGCACGCGGGGGAAAAAAATGTGTCAACTGTGATAATACCTATCTATTTCGTCATGACTGCACCAATGTTTACGTATATATATATATAGTATTATATAGTGTCGAATGACAATACACGGAGTTACTCGTTTTAATAACGGGGGGGTGGGGAGGGGAGGGGAAATAAACAAACAGATATTTTGCGCTTTTCTATACGGTAATCACTCGATTTGGGTATAGATGCATAATATTAGAAAGGCGTGTCGTATACATTTAAACAGTGTACGGCGTATTGTTATTGTATCCACGGTATCCAAAAGTTATTTTTTTTTTTATTCAAATATTACTTTCGTGCAATGTATATATATATATAGTATATATGGTGAAATTGAATGCAACGGATTACAAAAAAAAAAAAAAAAAAAAAACGATCGCAATGTCGTTCGAAATAGAAGTTTATCGTTAAAATATGTAAAGATCGTATAATATGTTATTCTGTATACGTACATGTTATGATTTTCTTCATTAAAAACGTTAACACTCTAACTAGGAGGCAGTGCCCGCAAACATTGGAAATCCGAGATGCCGTCGACTGCATAATAATAATATATACCTAACTATATGTATACGCGATCCGACGACAAAGGACAAGTGGGTGTTGTGTCGTGGAGGCATATCGTGTTCGTTATATATACAGCACTAGCCATACTATAATATGCAATGTGTAGGTACGATTCATAAAGTTTAACGTTTAAGGAACGCGTTTAAAATAGAATTTAATCGAAATAATTTATTTCAAACAAACATTCCTGAAACTATAGTTTTTCCGATTATACGAATGAAATAATTTAATCCGGGTAACTTGGACCAATTTTTGTTCGTTCCATACCTATTTAGTTCAAAACGCCGACTGTTTCGACGTTGTTCCGTGTATAATAATTTGGTCACATAATATTATATTGTCTTTCATTTACTCGAGTTACTGCGTTGAATGTATTTACGATTCAAATAAAGTAATATTATAAGTTCAATAATCCACGCGCTTATCGATATATCGTAATCCCGTAACGACAATATATTATTTAGAGGACGTCATACGCCAGGCCCTGGACACTCTTTCAAATTAACATTGTTAGTATACTTATCACAGAGAAACGTGGCGGCCATATTCCTATTTAGCAATAAGTGTGACCACATACTCAATGCTGCTGTATAATGTATAATATTATTGTATATTTGGTGGGCCCTCAAATAATAGTCATTATATAGAATAAAGAGATGTCGAAGAAGAAAATCTATATATATATAATATAATATTATATTAAAAAAATACTTATATATAACATATTGTGTTATATGCGCTAAATAATTTATTTAACAACTATTGTAGTAGGTAGTATAGATAATTAGGTATAGGTAAATCTATTGAAAAAAAAAACACTTTTTTTAACTGTATATTATCTAATTTATACAAATATAATAGTTAATTAACAATAGGAATGCATAAGATACATTAGATAAGTAATTGTACAATTTAATACAAAATTAAAAACAGAAAAGTACCAGATTCATCGAACGAAAAACTGTTTTGAAAATCAGACCATGTTATCATAACGTATTACGTAGCTGATAACAATTGCTAAATGGGAAGATGACTGCCTTTTTATTTTGTTTACGTTTAGTGTCCATTCTGATTTAATCTATTCTGTGGTCATACACCCAATTTTTAAGGGGTTTTGTATAGGCAATTTTTATGAAATTTAACAAAAAATTAAAATCCTACAATTTGAATATACTAAAACATATTTTTTAATTAATTCTTAACTCTTTAATAGAGTCTTGTGTCAATGTCATTTTTTATTGTTATGTAATTGATGATATTTGTTTAAAAAAAAAAAAATGCCTACGCAAAATAACGATTACTCGTTTCTTGGTGGTTTATGAGCAAAAACACCTAATCAAAAACCAAAAAGTCTTGGAAGAAATTCCATATAGTTTTATCAATAAACTAAATATTTAACATACAATCTGACATTCAAAAATCATTTTTAAAAATTTTTTAAACTTTTTTATAAGCATTTTTTGATGAAAAGGGTATGACGTTCCCTTCAATATGTTGTCAACTTCCGATTATATAAAAAGTGTTTTTATTCTTAAACTACTGTAAAACGAATTGTCGTCATTCTACGTACACATGTATTTACACTAGAAATCGGAGGTATCATGTCCTCTTAATATGTTTTCAGCGGATATTATCCTTTCATTACAATTTGTAACAATATTACAAAATATACTAATACATTTTTGGACATTTTCTATCGAATATTCGTTTTCAATAAATGTGTTTAGATGATAACGATATAATAATATGTTGTGGGTATCAATTAAGTCAAATAATATTATTCTATTCTAATAATATGATGTTTATTATAATTTAAGCACCAAGATCGTATAAATAAATATAATTCGTAAATTATTATGATGTATCTATTAGTAAAATGATAACTATATATCTAATATAATGATAATTTCTCTTTTGGAATGAAGATACACTTTGAAATAACTTGTAAATCTAGTTTCTATAGATGTTATTCAGACCAATAAATTATATAGAATCGATTATTTTTTCAGGCGTTTATGGATCTCCAATGTAATGTAAAATTTAAATCGTAAATCTTAAATACTAATATACCTATTCGATTACCAATCGTGAATTAAATAAATAATACATTTTAATTGAGCATTTAACGTTGCATTTTGTATTCACATATGTATGGTAGGTAATATATATATATTATAGAGATGAAATTGAAAAAACTTGAGTTTTACCACCCTCTCGAAAGCGGACTATAGTAGCGTATTGAGTCGGCGTTTTGACTTTTAGGTATTATATAAATTATAAACCGACTTTGTGTTTTAACCCTTTCACTGCTGAATTAATTTTATCATCATATGTTTTCGTCTGCAGTCGACATAAAATCATATTTTTTGTAAAATTATTTTATATTTCGAGTGAAGTGAAAGAAGATCTACTGCAGGTTTTTCAATGATGTTTTTAGTTATTTTTTCTGAAAACAACTTTCGGGTAAAAGGAGTCAAGTAATATTTTCGGAGTAACTATATCTATTCTGGATAGAAAATTCGTTCTAAATGATAGGTACCTACTTTGTAAAAGTCATTATTTCATTTTCTCAGTAGTTTTCTTAAACGTATAAAGGAAAACTAATTTTATTACGGAAAATAATATCAATGTAAAAGTAACAAATCGAGTTATCACGGTAGCCGTGATTGTTAGTAACAGTTTTAAATTCCGAGTGCAGCGAGAAAACTATTGATTTTAAAATGATATTTTTTAATTTTTGCATGTACCTAACACCTATACACTTTTTCTTGTAGATAAAGTCAAATAAGAATTTTGAAGTCAAGAGGTTTTTTTATGAAAAATTGATTCTAGTTAGTAGGTACTTTAAAGAGGTTATTTTTTACTAGTTTTTTTTATCGTAAAAGAAAACTAAAAGTTATAAGTTATAACAAAAAGTGGTTATAGTATATAGGGTTAGGTTTTTATTTTTGGAAAATAAATTAATATATAGTTGTTATGGGAACAGATTTTTTTAATTTGGCAATTTAAAGGTTTTAAGTTCATTTAAATATATATTTAATATTATTATATCGAACTTCATTTAGAATCGTTTTTAGAAGGCAATAATTTATTTTTGTATTAAAATCTAAAATCATAATAATACACTATCCTACTGAATGGACGATGGACAAACTTCCACTATCTGTATCTGGAGTTCTGGACATATTTTTTTTACATTAATAGGTAGTTGTACAATACATTATATCAAGTTCATTTTTAATTAATAAAAAAAAAAATTTTAAATAGTATTGTAATATCTAATATTATTATTTCACCCGATGAAAAAAGTGCTTCCATCTCTATTTTCTTATGCTGAATTTTGTTACAGTCAGTAAATTAAGATTTAAAGAATTATAATATATTTGTAAAAGTTCTTACAAAATGGAAGAGTCGATTAATTAAGTAAATATTACGCAAATATCTCATGAGTGTAAGTTTTACCTATATTACTAATACATTTTTTACAAAATACCCAATAGATTTGGAAAGCTTGAAAAAATACATTTTTAATTTACTTATAACTTCTTTGATATTTGACATATCTTTTTTTGTTTCGTATCTCAATCTTACAGCTGTTAGTATTTTTACATAATAATTTATTATAGTTTCCATTGGTTTTCGAAATTAAATAACGTATACATCATAATATACAAGTATGTATACCTATATAAGACATAGGTTGTGCATCCGTAGAATCAAAGCAGGGAAAATAATTGTTCCTTATATTTTCAAGTATTAATCTAATCAATATATAGATTAAGTTAATTTTTCAAACATATTATTATTCAGTATACCTTAGTGTATTTTAGTTTAGTGTACCAGTATACGTTTGTTATAATTTATAACGAAAAAATAAAATAATATTTAATAAAATACCTAGTACATACAGACAGTGCAAAATACTAATAAAAGTTTCAATATTTTTATAATATCTATTTATTAACGTAAACGTAAAATTTTTTATTATTTATTATGATTTAAATAATCGTTAGTTGTTGAAATAATTATCATAATTAAGCTCCTATATATTTTTTATTTTCTATTAAATTCAAGTACTAACATTTCTTTTCCTATTTTATATGAACCAAATAGTAGTTATACTTATTTATTATATATATTTATTATTATACGTCTATACGAGTGTTATAATAAATGTAACTCAATCAATTTACTTAGTGATTAATTTTTTTATATATCATGACAAGTACATAATCATTATTAAATTTATTTCCAAATATTACATAATAAAACTAAACTAAGGGGTAGTATATATATATATATATATATATATAGAAAAAACAGGTGAAAAAATTAGGCAACATTTAATTTAAGTATCTACTTCTGACTACACGACAACGCAGTGATAATATTATAATTTTTTTTTTTTGCGAATAAAAATAATCTTAATATTCAGTGATTTATATTTAAATTGAGTAACCATTAATGTATACAGAAAATCCTGTTCGATTAAACAAGAACAAAAACCATATGCTCAAATGACGAAAAAAAAATACATACCTATATATACTTACTGTAAACTATAATTTTAAAATATTCTATACAACGTTATCATGAATTTACCTACATTACAACCATCCAGGTAACAATTGGAAAATATGTTTAAACCTGTTCTCAACCATATTTCCAAAAACAAATAATAATAATGTGGTACTCGTAGAAAATATTTTATAAACATATATATATATTGTAAATTTAATATTTTAGACACATAGTTATTGAAAATATTGTCAATATAATATTAAACATAGAATGATTTGAATAAATCGTGATATAATTTCTTGAATAATATTGTGAAAACATGTATATTTAAATATTTTAGATATGTTTTTTTTTCACATTCAAGACAATATTAAAAAAAAAAAAGAAGCGTAATTTGAAAATATCGTGAAATTATTTTCTGAACAACATTGTAAAAATAAGTGTCAATTAGCCGATTTATTCATATTCTAAACGACATTTAAAATAACATTTGAATATAATGTAGAAATTTCGATTCGAGAATGGATTGTAAATTACAGTTGTTGTACCTGATTATTATACCAGGTTATTAAGACAAATAGAGTAGATATTTACCATGTGGGATACGAATACAAATATAATAATATCGGGACCAATATTACCCGTACTCGTCCGCGAACAGTTTTGCTGAAAATTCCTAAGGCTGACGGGTCTCCATATAGGTAGTTATGTCATTAAAGAAATATTCTCTAAAAATGTCAGGTTTGTACGGCCCCGGTAGTAGATTGAGCTGAAAACTGTATAAAAATTGAAACCCACTTCCCCGTTTCCATCCCTTAAATGTCGGATTTCGAAAAATGCTTTCTCGGTGGACGCCGATTACATTGAAAAAATATGCACTGCATCGTAGTACACAATCGTCTACGATCAGTTTAATATACGTATACTTTTATACATATATATATATATATATATTTATTAAGTATACTTACAACAAATCAAATTGGTTAATAAGACTCGGTGGAATATAATATTTAAGAGGATGCTATACCCGCATTTTCTGTCTCCGTCCATCTAATTGGCAATATAGCAAAATTGTACAACGCAAAATTGAAATTATGGCATTTTGGTTAGATTTACAGCTTAAACACCTATTATCAAATTTGACGAGAAGAATAATTTCGAGTGAACCTCATGGGCTTTTTGTAAAATATTGTCACAAAAAAAAGTTACGGCATTTTTAGTTTTTGATATTTTTAAATAGCTTTAACTTTTTCGTCAGAAGATATTTTACAAAATGGCCACGAGGTTCACTCGAAAACATTCCTCGCTTTAAATTTTATAATAGGTGTTTATACTCTAAATTTAACCTAAACGCCAAAATTTTAAATTCTGCTTAGTGTGAATTTGCTATATTATCTGTTAGATAGACAGAGACAACAAATGCGAGTGTAACATCCTCTTAATAGCTCCTGAAATTAAAAACTATATTTAGAGCGTTTCCGGAATCCAGTTACCTCGAACGTACTTATTATTGTTTATACATATTATATGAGTACATAATGTATACCCATATAATATAGTGTATAGTAGGGGAGGCATACGATCGTGTGTGGCGAGAACAAAAACATATTATGCGAAAAATATCGAGACGATTATATTATTAGTAAATACGACATACTTACACGGTTCCGTCGGGCTGTGAAAATATATTATGCACAACCTACCTACCTACCTACCTACCTATCTAATTATACCACTGTGCAGTATACAGACGTACAGTTACTGTAGGTCCGCGTTGACGATGAAAATATTATTATAACCAATAAATCTTCGGCGCGTACGTACAGCATCCGATGGTCCGTGAGTGCATAAATTATTACGCACGGATAATAAAAACTATAAGAAAAAAAAAAAAAAAAAAAAAATGAAAAAAAATAATAATATAGATAGCTACACTTATAGCTACTATAACGAAATTATGTTTACGGTACGTCGTCGTGTACGCTTTCTGCCGAAAACGTATATTATACACGTGTAATTATTATTCGATAACATATATTGACAGCCGAAACCGAATTCGTTCGCATATAAGTCCGAGGACACGCAGACGACTATATTATTCATTATTATTATCATTATTATTATAAATAATGTGACGGGAGAAAAGTAGCTGAAATTATAAAATATATTAAGTAAATATAAAGTAGTTAGTGTCGTGTACCCATATATGTCCTATATACGTATATATATCTGCTATATAGAATGACTGCGAAAAATATTGACAAGTATATAATATTGTTATTTTATATTTCGTATAGGTACTTTATATAACGGTAGGTACTCAAGGCTGGCCAAGTCAATGGTTTTTATTAACCGAGTTAAGTCAATAGTTAATTAGAAATTTTAACTCAGTAAGAGGTAAAGTCAATGAAAGTCGATTAAGTTGACGAATTCGTCTAACTATATTATATGTAAATATAGCTAACTGGATAAGCTCTATTTATTCAATTTGGTCCGTTATAGTAATAAAATTATAATTAATTTGAAAAAAAAAAACAAAATAAATAAATAAATAAATATATATTACATTTTTAAGAGTAGTATCTTGGTGCCTTGGTGGAACCTATAATTGAATTGTTATATTGCTGATTTTGTTTGGAAACGTTAACAGTTTTATCGTTTTTCAACACATAAAAACAAGGCTAATCGTACCTACGTTAAAAATATTAAATATTTTATTCGAAATATAGGTACGGGTTATGTTTAGCAATCTACAAATGAATGTATTATTCCAGAAAACAATGAAAATAAAACATATATATTTTATTCTATCATAACCTGTCATATACATAAATAATATAACAAGTGAAATAATATAGTGATGAGCACTATCGAATAGTATTTAGTAATCGTAAACTACCAAATAGTTTATTCGAACAATTTTACATGGTCGTCGAATGGTGCTTTTATGATAACGACCAAAAAATAGTTTGATACAAACTAATAACCAATCATACTTCGATAAACTATATCACACATATATATATAGTTTGATAATATAATAAATTAACTTTTCGGGTTCTGATTTCAGTCATGGTTTTCGAAATAACAGAAGAAAAGCTCCGGTTTGGGTTTATAATAGTATTTTTAAGTTGGTACCTAACTCCTACATAAATAATTTTTCTTCAAAGATTAATTTTTTTTTAAATTCAACCTGGTGGGATAACCACACAAACATATCAAAGTTTAAAGTGTAAAAGAATAATAATATTTTAATTTCCTAAGTAGTATTTCAATTGAATATCAACAGTCATAGTAGGTACCAATATAATAACCATGAATATAGAGTGTTTCAATAGAAACCATAATTATTTTTTAATTTTCAAATTAATATTTTTTTAATTAAAATTTTGATAACCAAATAAAAACGAAAAAATTCTCTATCGTCAAATATCGGTAACGATTTTGATTTAAGTTCTTAAGAAGATTATAATATGGGTTCTGGTTAGGTTACGGCTCCAATACTTGAATTCTTAAATTTAAGTTCCAATCTTTGATTAAATAAACCATTCTAATAAAATAATTTGATATTTACTATTCATCGATAATATTAGATACATGATGGATAGGTACTTATTATAACCATGATATGACACTTATTAGTTAATACTAGCTTGAGTGCAACACCTATATCTGGTGCAACTCCTTGTAAGTGCAACACATTTTGAGCGTGACACCTTAGAAGTACAATACCTCATTGGAATTACTTTTGAGTGCAATTCGTATACAAATTAAAATATGTAAAATCGGTGGAACTTATCGCTCTTGGGTTTTCGCGAGTATAACCGCTGTGAAATCTTCGATATTCCAACTAAAGATCGTTTACACTTGTACAGTTATACCTATCTATGATAAAATGTCAGTTGAGTGTATGCAACTTTATTACAGCTATGAAAAATGCTAGTGAAATTCGATGCTTTGAAATTCATTAAAATTAAATATTACAACTATAATGTATAGGTTCTATTATTGTGTGAATCAGTTGGTCGGACTTATCGTTCTCTGGTTTTCATAAAACTATTATCGTCAGTTAGAAACACCTGAAAAAAACATTGAATACGAACTCGTCATAGGGTATTGTACCTATAACAAAGTTAAATATTCGGATTCATAATAGGTAGGTACTAGGTACTCGCCACCCGGTACAAACCGTATTTTAAACAAACGAAAAAATAAATGATAATAAATATTAAATACTAAAAGTTATAATGATAAGAGAATGTAATACGATTTTATTGGATAAACACTCGTTATTTTCAACGCCAAGCCAAGAAAAAAATCGCAAAAAATAGGATCGACAGAGTGTGATTCAAACTAGGTCCCGTAATATATCTAAAGTTCGATGAATCTACTCATGCTAAAGTCACTAAACTATCTAACAGAGATGTGATCGAAATTCCTCGTATTTAAACTATTCAGATAACAGAGAATACCGTACCTCAGTATATAATATATATATTCGGAACAAACGTCCGGTCAGACAGGGACGATTTTAAGACAATAAGAAAGGTTTGACAGGACGTAAAAACATCAGAGGAACGCGAATCCGATATTCGAGGCGTCGATAAACGTCGGAAAAGATCGTAAAAGCCGATTATGGGAGTTGGGTACAATAAGACTACGGCACATGAAAATAGTCGATAGATAACGGCTTTTTGAAAAAGCGTTTTCCTTCCCAGCGTAGAAAGCTCGGAAAAAAGTTGAGAACTTGAACGAACGGAAAACGGAAAAATCTCTAAACGACCGAAGAATTGTTCGAAAACGGCAAAGGAAAAGGAACACGATAGCAAAAATGGGCCAAAGAATTACATAAATACTATGAAAGTAATTTTTTCATGGAAAGACGGGTAAAATAAATCAACATTTTAGATATAAAAGATATATATATACCAATAATACGAGCGTATAACCCAATCATTTTTATATTTAATTACATTTGAATTTTGAACTTTCGAAAAATGTCGACATTTTTATCTTTAAATGCACTTAATTTAAATATTTTTAGAATATCATTGTAAAATATTTTGTATCACATGAAAAAAAGGTGATCATTACAGACATTAGCACGAATAAAAATGAGTGACAAAATAATTTCTTCAACATTACATATTTTTATATTTATATATTTTTCCTAATTTTATAACTTTTTTTATATTACTAATACTGTTTAGTAAATGGAGGTTTTTTATTTTTGAATTATTTGAAATTTAATCTTTTTTACGCATAAGTATAACCGACAACAAAGTTAACAACATTTGACAGAAATACTACATAAAACAGACTACAGGATAGATCACGTAAGTTGTAAAATTTAATATTAATACATTAATTTGGTATACATTTAAGTTTTAATTGATAAATTTTCTTTAAATTTTAAAGCTGATTATTCCTTAGTTTAGTAATAAATGATAAAAGCACCTAAGAACCACAGCATAGTAATAATAATATAGATCATCAAATTTTGATTAGGTACCAAAAAAATTCAACCATATTTGTAAAATCATTTAAAATGGTAAATACATTAATTGGAGACTCAAGTATATATGTTTAAAACATTTTTAATACAAAAATTATATATAGATATATTTTAATCATTATTAAAATGCTATTTTTTTTAAACCTGAACAAAATATATACATTGTGAAATGTTCAAGTGCTTAGAACCAATATTTTTGGATTTACGTGTAAATAACTTATATATTAACTAGTTTTTTTCGTCATTTTTCGATAGTTTTGTTCTGATGTGTTTTTCAAATATCAACAAATTACTCTTCAATGTACCATGTTAGTCAAATTTTGTGCCAAAAAATGAGTGAGTACCTACGCGTGAAAAATTAGATGATGACGTTAAGTCTTCTCGGCCGATAAATTGCTCACAGAAAAATACAAAACAAATAAACATTATCGTAAAATGAAAAAAATATTTTGCACCGCTCAGAATCTCAAATGTAATCATTATATTCATTTTTAGGACATTGTTATTAATTTTTCAAGTCAACAAATTCCATTTCCAGTTATTATATGGTTTAAAACAAATTCTATCCACAAAAATTAATTATAGTTACCTATTTAAGTTTTTAAAATTAATATTTTTTGGTTCTGGGGGTGTCCAGTACCTATCTGGACACCCCCTGTAAATACACCACTGAGTTCAACAGTTGTATAGTTCAAATGAATAGTAATCGGACAGTTCACAGAGGAATGTTTCAAAACTACAGTCGCTATATTTATATGGATAGTTGAAATCATTAATAATTCGAAGGTATAACAATCAAACAGTTCGATAGGTAGTGACTATATTTTTATAGCGTTCATCTGATGAACTTCATCACTAGTTTCATTGATTGGGTACGTACAATAAACATGTTTATAATATGTTTAAAACAATATTATATATTAACCTACTTTGGCTATTTAATTCCTAGAAATTTCTATTTTTTCTCTTTATTTAAATTTCTTGTAGATACGATTTTTATTTATTCAAGTTTTGATTTTACGAGCTCATAATTTTACGATAACATTTTTTTCTTTTTTTAATGTGAGATCCTGATATGGTAATAAACACGCGCGATTTAATAGTATCTACTTATAACGCGTAATTTATGTAATACGCGCGGTGAATATTACAAACAATGAATATGCGGAACCGCGGGGTTTTTTTTTTTTTTAAAAAAAATTACTATCAATGGATTTTGAATACATGGCACTTTTCCAAATATAGTAAAACGTACTAAATTATTTTTATGATTAAAAAAATATTCCAATAACTGTCACGACCATTCACTGGGGCGACACATAGTCTTCTCGCTTTTTATTCACATTTCAGTTACGATTAACGATTATATGTTTTGTTAAATGTATACAATCTGACGATAACTATTATTAACAACGTTATAATAATATATACACACCAAAGAACGCATGTTCCTGATTTTCTCTATTTTCTTTTTTTTTCTTTTATGAAACGTAAGAGGACATCACACACCCGCGTTTTAAGGGATTCCGAACAGGAAACTTTTTAATTTATGAAAATCTAACAATTTAAAAATTTACATTAAACGTAATTTAAAAATATTCCAGTGTCAGTACCTTTTTGTAATGTTGTGTAATCACGATATTTATTTTAAAAATAAGTGTTTACACAAACATAAAGTACCAGAGCCATCAAGATTTCGATATAAACACAAAATGTTGTTACTACACAGAAAATAACCTTATTTATGACGTATATTATATTATTTTCGCAACTTGTCTAAATTTTACTTATAAATGTAAAAAGCCTAAAATCATAAAGTTTAACAATTAATGACTTATTTAATTAAAAATAACTTTATAAAAAAAAAAAGTAAAAACGGTTAACGAAAGATTTAGTTCTTTAAGTTGCATAAGAATATTTGATGATTTAATTTTCATTGTAACCCTGTGTTTTATGTTAGCGTAAAACGAATTTGCAGTGTATATAGCGTCCTCTTAAGAGCTCGTTCGAATGTAATCAAATTACTTTCGGGAAATTATTTCATCACAATTAATAATAAATATATAATGTATATAATGTATATATATATATATATATATATACATTACAGATATATTTTTATTTCAAATTGAACGATGAAATACTCGAGTAGTGTATTTTTGTACTTGTAAAAAAGTACTTATTTTATTACTATTAAAGTCGAACCGATCCTGTAAATACGTCCTATTTGTTGATGATAATTTTCAAGACATTTATCCACCTATATGATGAATACACATTATGAAACAAATTATTTACGACGTGTTAAATTAAAAAAATTAAAAATAAGAAAAATTCATTTTCCGAATAATACATTCCGCGTAGGTATACGATTTTATTAAGAAAACATTTTTATTGACTCACATGGTAAATTACTAATTCAATAATATATCCAACTTTGCGCGTATAATTTATAATCATAATAAACAATAATATTTTTTATATTATACATTCGTATTGAATTTTTATATATTAATTTATGAATCGTATATCAATGTAAAAACGTGTCGGAAATATATTATTATAATATATTTTTATTTTCATAAAAAATGTCTGCATTTCATGATTTATTTGCTTCGATACATTGTGGAAATATAAAATTTTACAATACTTCCTGTACGGACCTATATAATTTTATATATATATATATATATGTATATGTAATACACAATGTTAGATACCTCTATATATGGTCAATTAATAAAAAAATATGTACTGTTGCTATAGAAATAACATGTTTTGAATGGGTGTATTATTTTTTTTTAAATTCAAAATAACTATATAGGTACTTAAAACGTACTAAAACGTATATGTTGACACTATATCCATACAAATTATTTTGTGTCGATTTTTATAGTTTATACGTTATAATAAGATTTATATTGTCAATAAATACACCACACGTTTTGTCGTATGAAAATAACAGTTTTTTTTTTTTTTTTTTTCCCCAATATAAACACGGGTATTTATGTAAATTGTTCGCATTAAACACACAGGAATGTTATCTTTCAACAGTATTTTATGTTTAAAACTAGCACCGTTAAATATTAAATGTATATAAAATACATTCTGATTTATCAACATTTAGAAACGTATATTATAATCACTAGATCACTGCTATAGAATATATATTGTATATGTATATATTCTATAAATAATAAATTTAAATTAAACACGGATAGTTAGTGTCCACGAAACTTCATTATTTTCACTATATACACACACACACACACACACATACACATTCTATTTAATTTTTATGTAAACATCAAACAACATCGTATTATATACGACGACTAAATGACAATATCGATTGTGATGATGAGAGGTTCGAATTTTTTTACCTGACAACTATGTAGTCGTTTGTGCACAACGAAACAATACCAATTAATTTTTATTCAATTATTTTTCTCCCGTTTACAGAACTTATTTTGCGTTCTTATTTTGTACTAAAGTGTAGTATAAAATAAGAACACAATATATTGTATATTATACATTATTCATATACACACCTGCATACATGGATCCATGGGACAAGGGGGGCTTGCATATTATTTTTAAAATATCAATTTTCGGTAGTATTGACAATTACAGTTTGTGAAATAACATAATGATCGATCACGCCGTTATTTTTTGGGCACAACCCGTTTCCCCCAAAAACCGTATCTATCCCTTTTCCACCAGACGTAAAAATCGATAGTAGTAAACATTTATATATTACCTAGTTAAAATTACCAACTAAGATATAATGCATCGGGTATGACTTACTATTATTAGTGAACAACATTGAATTATTAACTAAAAAAAGTAAGTAGAGATTTGATGAAAAAAAAAAACATAATTTTCATTTTCATAAATACTAAAACGTTAGGAGCATCCTGTATTACAATACAATTATTATTATTAAAAATTACAAAATTCAAATCAGTCATGTATAAGTATTGTACTGCTTTTTACAGAAATTATACGATATAAATAAAAATAAATGTAAAATAAAATTACAATTTTGTGGTTTTACAATGATATTTATTTATTATTAAAAATTATTAAAAATTTTTTTTTAACCATGTTAATGTTTTCGGCAAAATAATAAGTTTTAAGAACTACAAACGTAATACAAAATTATATTACGTCACTCTAACTGTAATAAAGAAATCTGAAAAAATTAATATCTATTAATAGTTACGTATAATAATGCACTGAAGCTCCACTCGGAATGGGGTTTTTTTTTAAATATTTTAAATTTAATTTAAAATATGTTTATGATATAAGCTTTATAAAATTACTTATGAAAAAACTTGGTTAAAATTGAAATTATAAGTTATAGCCACTACGTATTTGGGTAGTTGTGGGTTATTGCACATACTATCGATTGAGTACTGTAAATTTTTATATCTGGCGGTTTTTTGGGAAAAGAGAATAGACGTATTTTTGATTTTGCGGGAAACGGGTCCACCCTTATTTTTGATATCTCGACCGTAATTTATATTGTCTTTTAAAACCAGTTATTATTTTTAATATATATACTTATACGTAAATCTATGTGTGATTTTTATAAATGTTATCAATCGCTAATGATAATAATTATTTAGCACTCGGTGTTTATATAATTGTAAAATATTATTATTTATTAAGTGTAAAAATTTAAATACTTACCTACCGTAATTTCCTGTTTATTCATGGTAGGTAATATTAAATAATTTATTAGCATCAGTGCAATAACAAGATGGAATCGATATTCTAAAACTTTTCAGGAGAGACATATTATAACTACTGTCTGTTTCTTTCGCGGAATACATAAAACCAGACAGCTCCTTTGGCATTAGGTATATTGGACAATCTGATTTTTACACAGAAATGTCCGTCTTTCATTCTTCATCAGAAAATATTTTAAAACGGTTTTCAGAAAAAAGTGGAGTTGTCTTGATATTGCATTGATCCCTTCGTATTAAATACAAAACGATTTAATGGTTTCAAAAAAAAAAAAAAAATCCGAAAATACAAAAGAAATGTGAATGAACAATTTTTAAATAAAAAAAAAAATAAATACATTTTCATACAAAAAAATAATTGAAACTTGATAAGAATATATTTACCTAATATATCTATAAGAATCATAACGATGATGGTTAAAGCCATCTCAGTATAATCTTTTAGGATATTTACTTGGTATAATCGTTATTTTTACAGATCTCATTATATATATTATATATATAATTATATTTACAGATCAATTTATTACGATTACTATTTTAACGATTTAAATACTTACCCCTTTATATATAATGCTATTTAATCATGCCTGTTCGAAGCAGACATTCTTTAGTCCTAACTTATATTAAAGAAAGAAGGAACATGTACTATTTGTGTTTTATTTTTCATAGGTATAGCTAACAATCTGTGTAGATACGCAAACGATTCGTAGTCTTCGTCGCAGATAACAAATATCGAGTCTTAATAATGGTAAATGTGCACAAACTATTTTTAACCTTATAACTTATAGGTAATGAACACAATACATGGATTTGCTTAACTAAATTCTACCTACTCGTAATATACCATAAGTATGACCCATTATAATAACATGTCCTGGGTAAATTGAAACATTTTCTACAAATTTTTAAAAACATCTTAACTATTTGATCTATTTGATTATTATTAACTATAATTCAATAGAAATCTATCAAATATATTAAAAATAAATATTTATAAATTCATAAATTCGTGGATATTTTCAAAAAAAAATTTATATTTATCGGTACCTAATCATATGTTTTAGTTAAGTAAAATTATTTAATAAATTATTTTTTTTCATTATTTATAGGTGGCACATTTAAAATATATTTTATAAGTAATTTTCTGAAAATTTTGACCGACAAACAATTTTGATTCAACATTGTAATTACAGATAATTATTATAGAAGAAATGCTGTGTTTTTAGACATTAATTTTTATTAACTGAACATACATGTTATATTATGAGTACCTATAATTATTAAAGGTAGCTAATATACCTACTACCATATTTATAATATTATTTTCTCTTTAGTTTACACATCATAGATAACAGCAGATTATTATTACTATTACTGGCTATATTTTATGAAAATTACTATTTATTTTCAATATTATTATTTCGGGAAATTTAAAAAAATCAGCATATTGATGTAGGTCATAAAACGATTGACCTATCAAAATTTTTTGCAAATTCAACTGTTAAAATTCGTTATTTTAAAATTTTATGTCATTTACAAATAAATACAGTTGTCCACCATTTATAGGTGGTGGCAAATGATCCACCATCATGGATAGTGTAGAATTATTCATTTAGATCTGAAATCAAAATTAAAGCATTGTATTGAAAAAACGATTTTGAACGAAGTGTAATATAATTTTCCGATTTATAAAAATTTTCGGTGATTTTCCTATTCGCTATACTATATAGATTCAATCTGTATCCAGACAATTAACTTTTTATTTTTACTTAACTATTAAAAAAAAAATTGTATATACATTTATAATTAATAAGGTAGCCCAACTAATTATTTAAAAATAAACCCGGATTCAAAATTTTCTATTTAACCTCGGATATATTACAATATTACATTACCATTTATACCCTGTATAAATAAAAAAGAAAAATATGTAATATATATATAGTTTTCTGAAGTTGTCTTATTAACACGATGTGCCAACGACATACCGTTAATTTTAATAAACATATTATATTGATCCCAAAACGTTTACGTTTCCGTAGAATAAAAACCAGTCGTGATAAATATTTCACTGAGAATACCAATTCGCATATTACAGAGTTTATGTATTTTATCGTTGTCTTTGATAATCAGTTTGGTTGAAAATATATTATATTATTCGCATATTGTTTTTATCGAGTTTTTAATATATATGCCATAATACAGGTATATATTATAATATACGCACATAAGTAAATATTTCTTGAATTTATACAATAAATTATATTTAAATATGCCTAAATTTTACCTTATAAATTATATAGAATTTTTTTTCAAATATAGTTCGATGTAATTTAAATGTTAATATTTCCATCAAAAATATAAAGACAATAAAATATTAATATTAAGCTATACTGTTGTATTCGGTTTTGATATTCTTTATATACCACGTTTTTTAGCTCATGTTAATCGTTTACCATCATTATATGTTTCAGATATTTTGAAGTTCTAAAACTACAGTAGGTACCTATCACGTATATCTACACAATACGGGTATAGGTTTAGCTATTAGGTATAATCTGTGAATTTAAATAAATTGTATACTACTGTAGTACTGTGAAAAATTCTAGCCAATATGTACTTATATATAGGTAATTTTAATATGTCGGTAATAGGACAATATTTTAGAAAGCAATATTATTAATAGGGCCCGAATTAATGTTCAAAATACAAACTTTTAATACGCATATATTTATACATAAAAAATACGAAAAATATGGCAAAAAAAATGTACAATATGCACAATAGTAATAATATGTACCTACTCTTGAAATCTATACACCATATTTTCCTCGACTATATTTCAATTTTTAAATTTCATATCGAACTATTGTAGAAAAATGTAATTAAGTACATACATTTTATCTATATTCTGTTAAATATTAATAAAATCTTGCACATTTTTAAAAATAATTATCCAAAAACATGCTATTGTTATATGTATTTTGATGCAAATATGCAATAATAAAAATTCATCAATGGGATTTGTATATTATAAAACATCAATCAGAATTAATATTTTAAGTGAAGTACCCATACAAAAATATGCATTTGCACAAATCAGGGTCTTATTTATTAAATTACAAATTTCATTTGATATCTCATATGTAAATATGCATTTATAAGTCATAATACTTTATTTTATAAATAATAGTATAATAAGTAAACATAACATCGTTTTTTTTGGTTATTATTACTTAATATAGTTTATCATATTTTTGCACTATGTATATATTATATATCTTGACACCGGATTTGAATGCAAATCCACTTTACTAAATTTACTTTTTTGTGCTCAGAATGATGTATTTCAATATCAAAATTCGATTCATAACAACATAGAATTAAATAATGAAACTTTTATTTATCTACATGTAATTTTTTTTTTTAATTCGTCATTTTTACTTATCGAGACTTTTTTGTGTTTTTAGGAATTTATGGCATTTTAAGAGTATTTTTGAAAGATATTTTTCGAAGTATCATTTTTCCATTTTTCAAATTGATATCAATAACCAAGTTATGTCTACAAGAAAAGAATAAGTACATTAAAATATATATGGTTATATTAGATATACAGACGTATAGGTATATTACTATATGTATGAGTATTTCAAATTATCATAATGTATGAATACACATATATATTGTTTTAGATCGATTATTTCTACCTTCAAGGGTTATTACGTTCAGTCTGTTTATAATAGATATAATATGATTTAATGTTTAACAAAATAGTATCTGAAATGATGTAATTTAATTATAATTATTTGTGAGAATTTTATTACTTTAAAAAGTAATTATAATAATTTTAACACGTTATTTGAATGTTACGTTGAAAATACAAATATTATTATGGATTTATGGTCATTTATTAATAAATAATCAATAGGTACCTAATATATGTGTATCTACCCATATCCTATCATATTATATATTTACTATATATGACTAAATCACTATAAGACTATATAGAAGATTCGTGGATTGCTGTAAAAATGGTAACAATATTTTTAAAATAATTTCAAGAGCAACGCGGTTTTTTAACTATAAAGCAAAGTAATTTTATTACGTAAAAATATTGGGTGACGAAATTAACGTAATTGTCACTACATTTGAGAAAAATGTAACAAGTGATTTTGTAATTAAAAAATATAGTTTACTAAAACTAACATGCACAAGACTGCGTGTACATATATATTGGAATGCGATATTTTTAATCTGATAAAAAATGTGTATATTTTAGATCGTTATAATTTAAATTATCTCGAATTTATTTAACCTATTTTTTCATATTTAGGTATAAATACATATTTTTACATATTTGGTAAATAAGTATATATTTTATAAATATTTGAGTAATATGTGATTTTTTTTTCGATTTTTTCATTGATTTTCGACGACGACAAAAATTATCTAAATGACATTCACATAGGTACCGATATGCCACTATTTAGAGGACGTCGTATACCCAATTTCTAAGGGGTTTTATATAGGCAACTTTCATGAAATTTTAAGAAAAATGAAAATGCAACAATTTGAGAATATTTAAATTTATTTTAAAAGTAATTTAAAAATAGTCTTGTGTCATTACCATTTTTTTTATTGTTGTGTAAGTGTGATATTTGTTAAAAATAACGTCTTTACGTATTTTTCATTTTTAACAACTCGAGAATATCGTACAAAGATGAAATAAAAAATAAATTATAAAAAAAAAACAATCTAGTGACCTACCTATACGTAGCCGATTTTCGATATGTGTATTATTTTTACACGTTTTACGAGTTGTTAAAAAATCGATTTATTTTTATTTTTTTCAATAACTATATAAAACATATATATATATATATATATACATTATACAGCTACAGCTAAGAGTATTCTCCGACCAAACCGTGGCCATTTTTTTTTATTTTCAAACCTTCAACGTTCCGGAATATAATAATAATAGTTTTATATACCGACCGGCTATATCGTTTGTATTGTTTTCATTCAATATTGATAATATAATATTATAAAATATATTATTTTTTGGAATTTTCAACATTAATCCATCGTTTTCGATATTTACACATTTTGGATTTTTTTATTGCTGCATATTTTCCGAAATATTGGTAGGTACTTACATTACGTTGATTTTTTTTTTATTAGAATAAAATCCGTTCCCCATATTATATATTATGTTATATTGATAACAATATTAATAACGGTCGCGGATAACCGGTACGTTGTGTACGTAAAACTGATAACCGGTACGCGTCGGGAATATCACATTCGCCGATAAGCGTTTTTTTTTTTTTTCCGTCAACGATTCCGCGCGCGTCAGAAATGTCTCACCGCGCGCGTCAAAACTAAAAGTAGAAACCATATACATACGTATAGGTATATTAGTATACCTACTCGGAGTTGTACACGATTTGTGTGCCGGCGAAAAGATCGGCACCGAGAGAGGCTTTACAATAGCGTATTAATAGATAAATCAGACGATGATTGTATATACTCTCATACCGGCCATACCTTTCCATTCCACCAGATAAATTTAAATTACACACCGAACGTTTCGGTGAAAATGTATACACACCTGAACGTCCGGACACGGTATATATATATATATATATATATACTCGGGTTACACCACCACCACCATACTATATACCTATAATAACGGGCCGAGTGCCGAGGCCCTCGCGAAAATATTTTGGAAAATTTATATGAATTTTTCTTTCGGTTTTTTTTTTGTTGACATTTTGCCGCCCAGCGACCTATGTAATACTACCTATACACGTTTACACGGTGCGACCGCGCAGACGCCCGCGTAATAGTTAGGTAGCCCTACCAAATACGTATTTATCCAATCGGTTTGAAAAAATTATGCCAATATTCCGCGAGTAAATCGCGAGAATTCGCGAGTCCGTTGCAATGTTTTTTTTTGGTTTTTTTTCTGCAATGTCCCAGTGTCCCTTAACGATATTTGTTAAGGATATCCACGTGAAATTGTAATTTTTTTTTTTTTTTTTTTTTATACCACATCAGCCGTGATATCTCAGATTGTTTTACAATATTATATTACCCGTGTTACGGTAACACGGTGTACCCCGCAGACATTTTCCTCGCAGGTTTTTTTTTTTTTTTTTTGGGGGGGGGAGGGGTTGGGGGAGGTGTAAACCCCACGA
>JAIPRL010003350.1:0-47940 GCA_025469235.1 Pemphigus obesinymphae | reverse complement strand
TTAAAGATCATTATGTTACTAGATTTAATTTCTCTTTCTTTGATTTCATCAACTAAGTCTATACCAGAGATATCACACATGGAGTTTAGCGACTGTGCTGGATTACTAGAATTATTTTTGAGATTATTAACATCCTTTTTTAAATCTTCATATTCTTTTTTCAATGCAATTATTTCAGTTGAAAGATTATCCATTTGAGCTAAAATGGCTGATGACGTATTCTCCTGAGTTAACAATTTAGTATTAAGGGCTTGAATATCATTCCGCATAATTTTCAAGGTATTCATGATATCAGTGAGTGAATAATCATGTTTAGCTCCAGACTTAATAGACGGCGTGATTTACTCATAATGAAATATAAAGTAACTATTAATAGTAATTAGTAGGTACAAATATGCATTCTGTTATTATGTAGTGAATTCAATTCAAATAAGTTTTAATATAAAATATAATATATATGAGTGAACTTATCAAAATCGATAAAAACACAATTAATTAAAACAGAAAACGATTACCATGACGCACGATAATTAAACTGCGATAAGAGACGAACCAGCGACGCACGTTTGACCATCATGAAGGTTGATACTGCACTGTATAGTATAATTAATGGAACTTGTAGTGACTTCTATGTAGTGAGATGACCCTTTTATAGGAGAACAAATCGAATGATCCCAACCAGGCCAGAGTCGCATCCAAAACGTCAGGGATATCATTAAATGTTCCAATAAAAGCTGGTAGTGTTCCATGATATGCTCCATCGTTTGGGACGGGTAGCTGCAGTCGCAGGCAGGAGAGTCTTTCATACCCCATTTGAATAGCATTTCTCCACATCTGCCGTGTCCAGTTTGGATTCTGTTCAACCTGACCCATTCTCGTCACTTAAGTGAGAAGCCAGGTACTTGGGAGCATGGGTCCTTAATTAGTTGATGACTGTCGGGGTTTGATAGGTTCCAATTTTTTGTCCAGTCGTTCTCTCCATTGAACTTGTTTTTAATGAGGTTTTTTGCTGTTAGACAGACCGGTTTCCTCGACTTAATTCTCAAAGTGCAGTTCATAGGTGTATCCTTATGTATTGGGAGTTTATTATTCTGTATATATTTAGACCACTCTCTTGCAGTAGCTGTTAAACGTCGAATATGGGGTAGATGTATGTTACATAAAACTGGGAGCCACAAAGTGGGGGTACTTTTTACTACACCTGTGATGGTACGCATGTTAGAATTAAGTTGTACATCAATTTTAGAACAGTGTACACTATTTAGCTATACGGGAGCAGCGTATTCTTCAGCTGAGTAGACTTAAGCTAATGCGGATGTTCTGAAGGTTTCAGTTGAGGTTCTCCAAGTTGAGCCAGCGAGCTTTGGATGATGTTATTTCTTGTCCTTATTATTGCAGCGGTATTTTGTAGGTGATTTTTGTATGTCAGTGTCCTGTCGGAGTAACTCCGAGATATTTAGGGGTAGGGTTATATGCTAGTATTTGATTTCCGAATGTAATAGTTGGTTGGTATTTTGCTAGATTGTTATACAGGTGGAAGGCTGTATCCTCCGTTTTTTGTATATTCGGCTTAAGGCACCACTGTTGGAAGTATTTGTGAAGTTTTTCTAGGTATTGATTGAGTATAGCTTGATTATTTGCAAATTTTTAATGTTGTGTAGATATCGTGATGTCGTCTGAGTATGAAAATTTTCGAGAGGTTGTAGCCGGTAAATCACTGATGTATAGATTGATAAGAGTCGGCGCCAGTACTGAGCCATAGGGTAGTCCATTATTTAGTTGTATTGTCGCGCTTTTGGACGTTTCTATATGGACTGTAAAACATCGATTCGTTAATATCTCATTTAACAGTTTGTAAAAAGTCAGACATTTGGTGGTTTTCAGAAGTTTGAATAGTAGTCCTTCTCTCCATACAGTGTCATATGCAGCTGTTATATCTATGAACACGCCTGTTGTCTTTTTCTTATTATGGAACCTTTTTTCGATGTAAGTGGTGAGAGCTGCAATTTGATCCGTACAATTTCTGCCAGGTCGGAAACCGGCTTGTTCCATTGGTGTGATGGCGTCGATGATTGGTCCGATTCGATTCAGTACAAGGCGTTCCAATAATTTATAATACACACTAAGCAGAGCAATGGGACGATAGCTATCTGCTGCGTTTGGGGGCTTTCCGGGTTTGCATATTGCTATGATTTTAGATTTTTAAAAATCGTCGGGATTTTTGTGCTTGTAAGTATATTATTAAAGAACTTCATGAGCCACGCTCTTGCTCTTGGTCCAGTATATTTTATGAATTTGGGATAAATATTGTCAAGTCCTGCCAATTTTCCAGGTTTTATCGTAAGTATTGCTTTATTTATTTCTTCCATTGAGAAAGGGAAAGATTGTGTTGACCTTTCAGTGGATATATTTTTTTGGTGTCTTAGGTTTGATTTTGTGAACTTGGTGGCTTGTTTATCTAATGGTGCTCCAGATAGGTTTATAAAACGGTTGGCCACAAGATTGGGGTTAACTTGGTTTTCTACCCATTTATATTTGCCGTTTCCACCAAGCTTTCGAAGGAGGGCCCAAGCTTTACGACTTCAGTGTTTGAAGTCAGTGTGTTCAACAAGATTCAGCCATTTTTCTCTACGTTGATTATTTAAAGCTTGTATTAAATTCTTTGCATCATCATCACTATTGGTCTCCGTATAATTGGAGTATAGTTGTTGGCACTCCTCGTTAAAATCAGGGATATACGATTTTCTCACCCCTCTTGGGATGAATTTTTTTGGCTGTGCTAATAATCAGTTTAGAGAAACGATGGTAGTTTTCGTTGGTAGTAGGTATTCAGCGTACGCTGTCGTCGAAAGTTTTCGTAAAGGCGGGCCAGTTTGCTTTTTCAAAATTCCACCTTGGTTTAGGTATGAAGTTAATATAGTGAAGGTCGACGCTTATTTCAATAACAACTGGCCGCTGTTGAGAGTGTGGGAAATCTGTTAGAATATTTCTGTGTATCACCAACGGACTTTCTTCTTTGTCTTTAGAGACGAGAAGTACAGGTCAGGGTGGTAATCTCGGTTCCATCGCTCTGAGTGAAATGTGCCCCTTGATTTTGCATCGTGAATGAGTGCCAAGTCTTCGGCTTCTGACCATTGTATAAGATCTCCATTTTTATCTGAATCATCATATCCCCATGAAGTATGGTGGCTATTGAAGTCACCATAACAACAGAAGGATGTTGAACGTTGAGAGTCATGGGAAATGCCCAGTCAGTATTTGGTGGTTTGTAGATGTTGGTCATGTTCAAGTTATTGATTTATATTTGGACGATAAAGATGTTGTTATTTTCAGTTGGCTGTATCAATTTCCAGTTTAGTTTTCCCTACCTAACATAAGTTGCGGTACCATAATTACTATGATAAGTCGCTCCAGCTACTGTACATCCGTTGATAAAACCTTTTTTCAATAGCTGTTCCTTGTCCCTTGTATATGTTTCCTGGATCAGTAATATGTCTATATTTTGCTCTAACAGAAGCATTTCCAGTATTTCGGATTTCGCTCTGCTAATACCTTCTATGTTTATTTGCATAATGTGGATGGAATCCCTTGTCATGGAGTCCTGAAAAGGGCTACTTTGGCTTATTGATATTGTTGTTGTTGATGCTTGGGGGAAGATCTTTAGGGAAAGATGCTGAAGGTACAGTCCGCTGACCGAGATTTCGTATACTATAGAGGAGTCGAAAATGGGTTATCGGCTCGTTACCAGGATGCACTGCGAGGAAGCGTATTCGGGGCGCACCCAATTTGATAATTTAAATCCTATAAACATTATTTATAGGATTTGATAATTTAAATCCTATAAATAATGTTTATTGTTGTAAAATTTGTATTCATTGTCGTTGGTATTTTTTTTAAATCAAATTAATAACAATTTTTAATTCTTATTACCTAGATTTCTCAACTAAACACATTGATATCGTTATTGTTGGGCGAATTAACCAAACAAGATAGACAGAAAATTATGACGATTTGTACGATCGACGTTCATTCGAGAGACGTCGTAGGAAGGTTGATACAATCCAAGATCGATAACGTACTGGCTTTCCAGTGGCAATCACAACTAAGACATAGGCAAGTTTATCCAATATTTGTAGTCGTGAAACATTGTATAAATTTAATATTGTAATATCTAATATTATTACATATTTATATGGTCTAAATTATCATTTATTATTATTATATTTAATCATTTTAAATTTAGTTTTTTACCAAATGTAATATTTTTTATATTAAATATACTTAATACTAGAGGTACTTATAATTTATTTTTAAAATGTATTTCAACAGTTTTAAATTGTTAGATTTCCATAGATTTACTTCATAGACTTTCCTTTATATAAAATCCATTAACGGCCATGAATTATTATTTTTGTAAGTGTTTCTTTTAAACTTTAGATGGGACGAAAAGGAAAAAGACTGTTTCGCTAATATTTGCGATGCACAATTTCGGTACAGTCACGAATATTTAGGGAATACACCACGTTTGGTAATCACACCGTTAACGGACAGATGCTACATAACCTTAACTCAAGTATAAAATATATCAACAATTTGACGATAGACAATAGTTGGATACAGATAATAAAATTAAAATTTTTTGTCAGTCGTTACATTTGGTAATGGGCGGAGGTCCAGCCGGTCCTGCAGGAACAGGAAAAACAGAAACGACAAAAGATCTCGGTCGTGCTCTCGGTGTTATGGTTTACGTGTTCAATTGTTCAGAGCAAATGGATTATAAGGTGATGAACTATAATTTTGCGTAATTTGTAATCTAAATTGAATTGTTCATCATATGTATACGCATTTTTCAGTCTTGCGGTAATATTTACAAAGGATTGGCTCAAACAGGCGCTTGGGGTTGTTTCGACGAGTTTAACAGGATTTCCGTTGAAGTATTATCAGTAGTTGCCGTACAAGTGAAGTCAATTCAGGTATATAAAATAATATCAGGTATCTATGTATGATTTTGTTAAATTAAACTTTATATATTTTGTACTCTCTTATTTCTGTTTGTCGGAAGTTTAAAAATTAAGGTGGATTCGCACTTTACCATATTCATTATTCTACCATACTATTGTGTTAAAATAGTGTAAAATACTGTTATCATCGGTTGAACCACGTTAGAATGTTACGTTATGGTACCTATATTAAAGGATATGTGGTTTTTTATACATGCCAACAAAGTTACCAATTGTTACCGCATAGTTAAATATAATATTCAACTATTGGCGACGTGGTTACATTTGGTTTATACCATTTACGTATATAAGTATTACAATTATTAAGTATATTATAATATGCTTTAAACATTAATATATTCAATATTCAAAATTAAATTATACAATTATTATTATAATTATTTATTAATTTATATTTCCCAAAAGATCGTTAAATAGTATTAATCAATAAATTGACAAAAGTCTGCACCCTTTTTTACAGCAGTTGCTTGTAATGAAGGTATAGAGTTCTTAAATTAGACAATAACTAGCATGACTCTAATAACTCTAAGTACTGATCTTAAAGTGAGTCTCAGTACTGTTACGTCTCGGTTTGACTCTCTTTCTCTTTCTCTTGAAATAACTGCTTTACATAATGAAGTTGGCATTTTAGAGTCCAAGGTTCTTGCTCTTAAACCTAGATTAACTACTGTCCTCTCCACCACTGTTGCTGAAGTGATACAAGAATTTACTGAACATGACTGATGTAAGTCTAATATTATCGTATATGGTATATCTGAATTTATATCAACGGATTTTTTACCAAAATTAACGACGATAAAATTATATTACACGGTATTTTTTCCAAACTCTGTTAAGAAATTCCCAATAGTTTCAAACCCATTCGTCTTGGAAAACCCTTCTCAAGTGTACCTCGTCCCATCAAAATTATTTTCAACTTCCATGTAAGTGTCTCTACTGAAATCTCAGCCTACCGTTTTGCAAAAATACGTGCTTTGAACTTTCAACCATAATACATAAAAAATATGTCTTACTTTTAAGTTATTATTTTTTAAATATTTGCAAAATTAATAATGCAAATGTTTTTGATCAGTTTTTTTGAATAGTTAAGTTTGATATGGTTCGGTTTTTTTTTTAATAACTGTTTTTGGTCTGGGCCGGTTTTTAATTAGTGTACTAAAATCCGGCTTGGGTTGATCCAGGGTTTCAAATATTTTGTTGGTCTTAGTCTAGACTTAAACAAATATTTTCCGATTTAGTTCGGTTTAAGAAACATTTTTAAAAAAATGCTTGATTTGATTGTGTCAAATTTTTTGAGAATCGAACGGATCTCTAATACTTACAATACAGTGTAAACATTTGAAGTCGATCAGACTCTTCATTTTGAGATTTTATATTACTATTGTGGTTAGGTGGTAATTTTCGAAAGTTCACCCGTGTATTGGTTTTCATACATAAATTCAAAATTATAAAAATTATTATGGAAGTCCGTTTATTTTAACTATACATATAACATTTATAAATATTTATAATATAAAACTATAGTGTAGCTGAGTACTTACTCTGTGAATCAGTTGAAAGGCTTTACCGTTCTCAGATTTTTATATAATTTACTATTGCCAGCGGATGGAGATGTACGAATGTCCGATAAAACATCTTACTTATTGTATAAATGGAATACAGCATATTAAGTCGGATATTATACAACACACAATTTCATTAATTTTTCTAAAATGTATGTAAAACATTTTTGGATAAACTTACTGTAAAATCGATATAACGTTCTTAAAAATCAATTTGAAACACTTGTTGTGCTATTTTTTTTATCTTGACATAAATTAGGACTCGGACCTTATTTCTCTAAAATGTACTAATTATATATTAGCAGTGATGTGTTTACAAAATGAAAAGATAAATTGTTAACTCTTTCTAGTACAGTACTACGGTAGGATACTATAATATAATGTTCCTCCTCAAAAATAATATTTTCATCTCCGTGGTACAAAATACAAATAGTAACCACCTAATTCTTAAATATGATTAAAAATAATATCCATGTTTTATTTTTTTAATACATTGGAGACGAATTCCGATCTATTTTAATTGATTAAACAAGAAATAATTTTTCTGTTAAGTTGAAGACGACGGGCTATAGTTTATAAAACGTGTTGTTTCCTGCCTATCTATCACACGAAAACGAGCGTTATTTACCTATATATTATTATAGTTGATCTTATTAAATCATATTAGTAGTATAGGTAATAACTAATATTCATTATCTATGATTCGCTAAAACCTAAAATGATAGTGAAATTTTGCGAAATCAATGGGACACCAATTAATTTATGGTATTATGTAGTTGTTTACATTTAATTTTATTAGTAGAATGGTGATTCGTGTTTTACTTTTATTACTGATCGCTATGTTTTGGATTTTATGTTGTCATATAACAGTTGTTGTTAGTCATTTTTATTCGCATTTAAGTTTAGGTAAAAGGAGTTTAATAGGAGTATAAGCATACTGATAGGAAATTTATTATAGTTTATACTTTAAAGAAGTCAATTTTCGATTTTCCTAGTAGGTAGTTTTCTTAAGTAAACAGAAAATTTATATTAAAAATGAAAAACAATTTTTATGAATCAGAAAGTTATAATGTTAGAGACTGGAAATGTACACATTTTTTACAGTAGCACTGATAAATTGACATATTGACGTGTAATTAACAAGATACAATTTTAAAAACTTTTCGACCACTTATCAGTAATTTATTAAAAAAAATTGTTGAAAAATTATATAAAAGCTATATTTAAATATACCGAATTCGATTTATATCTATAGCTTCCTCGATTATTAATTTAAAAGGTATAAATGTTCAATTTTTTTTTTTAAAGAAGAATACCTTAACTACGCTGTCTCAAAAATATTTAACCCAACGTTGATGTAAAAAAAATGTTGTAATTTTATATTCTATTTATGTTATATTAATAATAATAATCTAAAAATGTCTTTAAAAATTTCCCACGATTGAGAAACCTTGAATAGGAGGTGTGGAGGACAAAGTCCTTACCGGATTAAATTTTTCTAATATGTCCCGTAACGCTGATTTTTTTAAGTAAGTCTAAAGTCCATCTTTATTTTTTTTTTCAATTCAATTTTTGATAATATTATGTACAAATGAAATATACACAGTTTCATATGCTTGTAAGTTCTTAAACGCAAAATAATTTACGATTTAGATGAGAAATAAAATTAATATAATAATATTACATTATATTACGTATATATCACTTGTATTTGTTATTGTAATATAATATATTTTAGCGTCAATGTTTTGTGGTTAATACGGCACTGTACACATTTCATCACATTAATAATGATAATATAAAATACATGACATTACCCGACATATTGAAGTTTGAATCCGCCTTTATTATATTAAATTTGTATTTTTCTTCCAAGGATGCAATTCGAGAAAAGGCAACCATGTTTAATTTTATGGGCGAACAAATATCGTTGATCCCGTCAGTTGGAATTTTCATCACCATGAATCCGGGTTACGCCGGCAGAACGGAATTACCCGAAAATCTCAAAGCTTTGTTTAGGCTAGTACATATTATTATTATTATTATTCTATAATAGGTGTGTTGTACTGTTATCGATCACGAAAATAGTATTTTAATTATAGGCCATGTGCTATGGTAGTACCGGATTTCGAATTGATCTGCGAAATTATGTTGGTCGCCGAAGGATTCCAAGAGGCCAAAATTCTCGCGAGGAAATTTATAACTTTGTACACGCTATGTAAAGAGCTACTTTCCAAACAAGACCACTATGACTGGGGGTTAAGAGCTATAAAGTCCGTATTGGTCGTCGCTGGATCACTAAAAGTAAATAATTTACAAAATTAGTAACATTTAATAAACATACCGAATAAAAAAAACTAATAATCTAGAGAGGTGATCCCGGACGTATCGAAGAAGAAGTGTTAATGAGAGCACTAAGAGATTTCAATATACCAAAAATTATCAGTGACGATGTTCCAGTATTTATGGGGCTGATCGGAGATTTATTTCCTTCGTTGGACGTACCCCGTAAACGTGATCAAGATTTCGAGAAAACTGTGAAACAAGCGGCTGTTGACTTGTTGTTGCAACCCGAAGAAAATTTTATACTTAAAGTACCGATTGTCAAGTGTGTAAAAAAATACCATAGTAGGTAATAATGATTTTTAAAAATAGGTCGTGCAGTTGGAAGAACTTCTAGAAGTCCGTCACTCTGTGTTTGTAGTCGGTAATGCAGGCACTGGAAAGACTGAAGTCTGGAAAACGTTATTTAGAACTTATCAAAACATTAAACGAAAACCGACCTACAACGATTTGAATCCAAAAGCAGTAACTAATGATGAACTGTTTGGCGTAATTAATCCAGCAACTCGCGAATGGAAAGACGGTATGAAATTTGTTAGATTAATTTAAGTTTATTCAGCAATTTTTACAATAATGAGATATTACTTTCGTTCCTTTTGAAGGCTTGTTTTCTGTTATAATGAGAGAACAGGCAAACATTCCGAACAACTATCCCAAATGGATTTTATTGGATGGAGATATTGATCCAATGTGGATTGAATCACTGAATACTGTGATGGACGATAATAAGGTATTCATCTATATCATTCTAAATTATGACGTTTTATTAACAGTCTTAAATCATCAGATTATAATATTTCTAGGTTCTAACATTAGCTAGTAATGAACGTATTGCTTTGACGCCTTCGATGAGGCTTATTTTTGAGATATCAAACTTACGAACAGCTACGCCGGCTACCGTATCACGAGCGGGTATTCTATACTTGAATCCGCAGGATTTAGGATGGAATCCGTAATCAAACTTAAAGTTAAAATAAATATCTAAGTATTATCACACTGTTGTTTATTTATATACAGGTATGTAACAAGTTGGATTGAAACAAGGGAACATGCTGTAGAGAAAAGTAACCTCGTTATTCTCTTTGATAAATATATACCACCGTGTTTGGAAAACATCCGCAATAGATTTAAGAAAATCATACCGATAACGGAAATGTCACACGTACAAATGTTGTGTCATTTACTTGAATGTATTTTGGTACCGGTCAACACACCTATAGATTGCCCAAAAGAATGGTACGAATTGTACTTTACGTTTGCATGTATATGGTCATTCGGTGCGGCAATATACCAAGAACAGGTGACAAATACTCGTATTTGAAAATTGAGTATAGGATAATCAGTAGTACTTTATTGTAATTATAAATGTAAAATATTATAAAACTCATATAACTAAGGTTTAACATTGAATCTAGCTATGGTTTTCACAGGTTATACTCATAAATGTCAATACTAAAGACATACAGAGATAAAATACCTTAAAGTTTATAATTGTGGATAATGTGGTATTGGTAGATGAGAGTATAAAAGTTCTACAAGGTGATCTAGAAAGATGGAAGGAATTATTGGAGAGAAAAGTATTGAAAATAATCTGTAGATCTATTTATGGAACATTTAAAATTTAAGTTTAGGATGTATAAGAGATGATGAAATGGAGTTATTGATACAAATGAAAAATTTGAAGATCAAGTCATAAATCTGATTGAGAAGTTCAGGTATTTAGGTACAGTTATGGAAGACAACAAAAGAATTGTAGAAAATGTAACTGGATGAAGTAGAGAGAGATGACAAATGTAGTGTGAAATAAAAATTTACCATTTAGAGAGAAAGTAAAACTTTATTAAGCTTGTGAGCATCAGAGATATTGTACTGATATTAAATAAAATAGAATAAAATAAATATAGAAATATAGAATAGATTAAATAGTTGAAAGTTGTATATATATAGCTGAAGAAATGAGAAAGAATAGACTGAAATGTTTCGGGAATGTTGATAAAAGGAAAGAAAATGTAAATGGTAAAAAGATAATGGAGTGTTCATATTGATTTAAGTTAAGAAATAAATAGGCCAATGAAAAAATGATTAAAAGTTATTTAGGAAAATATTGAAGTTGCAGTTTTTAAAATTTATTGAGATTATTTGAATTCTGTAGTTATTTAGTAATAATTTTATCATACTGACATAATATAATAAAATCTCTCTCTCTCTCTCTCTCTCTCTCAATATCTTATATTGTACTTGAATAAATTAAATGCCGTATAGAAAAATTTCTATGATTAGTTTGAATTCTTATCGAGTAACTAATAGTAAATATAATATCAAATGATATTTACAATATTTTAATTTTATTTAGAAAATCACTTAATATATATATATATATTTATAAGATGTTGTTTGTTCTTCGTTACCACTAAGTACTAATTATTAGTTATTAAGTATTAACTAGGTATCTATAATTAGTATAACTCTATACATTTACATATACATATACTTTAATATAAAATATTGGTGTTAGTCCGGTATTGATCGGACAATATAAGTAGACAACTCATTAACTTGACATTTTTCCTTCAAGTATTTAAATATTGATTTAATTAAATTAGGAATGATTTATAAATTCTGAAACCAATTTAAAAAATTTTGTTGTTGGTTTAGTATCGTTTGGACAGTTTCAGAGGCCAAATTAACACGCGTAATAATTTATCATCAACGGCTAATTTTAACAACATAAAATATACAAAATTTTAAAAACATGTATTTTATTATATTAATTATATATTTATTTATTTGCACAGGTTGTAGATTACAAAGTTGAGTTTTCCAAATGGTGGGTGGCTGAGTTCAAAACGATAAAATTTCCAGCTCAGGGTACTGTGTTCGATTATTTCATCGATACCGAAACAAAGGAATTTTTACCCTGGTCGCACATTATACCAAAATTTGAATTGGATTCGGATATGCCTCTACAGGTGATTATTATTGTCTATCGACAGAAATTTGGTTTTCAATTTGTTGTCGTATACAAATTTCTGTTTATATAGAGTGCATTAGTTCATACACCAGAGTCGATTAGAACGAGATATTTTGTAGACCTGCTTATGGACCATAAACATCCGGTTATGTTGGTCGGAAGTGCAGGTTGTGGTAAAACGGTATTAATGAATGAAAAACTGACCAGTCTTCCGGACAATTACGCAGTTGCTAATATACCATTTAATTACTATACGACTTCGGGTAATTTTAGGATGTTTCAATATTAGTATTTATAGTTTAGAGTATATTCGATTTTTTGGTCTTTTAAGTATATATATTACATTTTTTATGCTAAGAACAATGGTCAAGTCAGCATTCTTCAGTCAGACAAGCTTACTATGTTATATAATTAAAAGTTCAATTAATTAATTTGTTTTAGAAGTATAATTACATCGATAACATTATATATAATTTTCAAATTGCGTGTTTTTTATGCTGAAGACAGAACATATCCATCGTATATTTGTATTTACTTTTAAAGTAACGACTGAAATTTGATAAAACAAGTTCCAAAGCAAATGCGACTTCAAACTTGCATTTATTTTTATAGTAATATCGTCCTTTACTATGTTTATATAAGTTAATGTTTAAATATTATACTCTTAACTTTATAAAGATAAAAATACTTATCAACGAATTTTCATCTTATTCTAATAGTAAATGTCCCTTTTTCAAACATGTTCGAAAATTTAAGAATTAGAAAAAACTCCTAATGGTATAAGAATAGGTGAATGAAAAGATTTAAATTAGGTCGACATTTACATAATAAATTAATAAATTCAGACTTAAAAGTAAAAATAATAAATATTACAAATATCTTTTACATAATTTTTAGCATAAAAGCATACGTAATTTGAATAAAAAATATTTGAAAATATAAATTTTTAAAAATGTTTTTGTAGCTAATTGCATTAAAAAAAAAACAATATTTTGTAATAACCGCCATATTGCTTTTCACTAAATATTAAGACAGTGGCGTATGGCAGTAAATAAACTGACACTAAATCATGTAAGTCTTTATAATAATATTCAGAGAAAAGCAAAAAGACGGTTATGTGTGTTATCATCAGAATTTACATCATATCTATTCTTTTTGTCATGAGTATACGTACAGAACACTAAGGGTTTGTTTTTAAAGAGTAAAAAATAGCAATATATTTACATGCATATAATAATATATATAATATAACCAATATTGCATCAAATTATACAAATATTTCACACGACAATGGGATTGTCCTACCGTCTTCAATTTTTAAAAGATTAGATTCTGAACATAGAGATGAATTCAATGGTTTTACAATAATGTGTTATTTTATGTATGTAGGCATATGAGTACCTACTTATACTTTTTTTGACAGAAGGAGTAAAGTAAGAATTACATTTTAAAAAAAATTTTTTTAAGTTCGTTCAAAATTACGTGTATGAAAACACTAATATAAAAACTACCTATATCTATATCAAACTGAAAAAGTGTAACATTTAATTATTCAGATTTTTGAACAAAAAAAGTACATCAAAAATTATATAGGTACCTACTACATACACATTCACATCAAAGATAGTGTTGGTAACGAATTTTGAAAACTCCAAAAATTGTTTATATGTACCTACATTTGATATTAATATTGTACATCATATTATGAATTTTGTTTATCATTTATTTTACTATAGATCATCAGTGGTTAATTTTTTTTATGTTTCAAAAAATTTCATAATATCATAAATAAACTGAATTTCACTGACTATTATCATCTTTCAATTCAACATAAAATGATTACAATTTTTAAAAATATTTCAATTAGGTACAAATGAATAAAAATTTAAATAGACATATTTCTCTTTAAAATTAAAATGTCAAAATAGAGGGTATTTCAAATTTATATTATATTAAAATAAGAATGCTGGACGTAAATTTCATATAGTATAAATTAATAAAATAGTATGGTTAATTTATTGAAAAATGTTGATTTATTTGTTGTTTATATGTTTTTTTTTTTTTAGCATATTTATTTTAATATTTAAAAAATTAAAATGTATTGTCAAAAATCTTAAAATTGTGACAAAAAGGATAGGAATTCTTAATATTTTAATTTTTGTTTTATATGTTTTATTTATTTTTATCTTCTGTATTGCGTAGAATTGTTACAAAAAATATTAGAAAAACCGTTGGAGAAAAAAGCTGGTAGAAATTATGGACCACCGGGAAATAAAACTCTTGTATACTTTTTGGACGACATGAACATGCCCGAGGTAAAATACTTTATAATAATTTTCAATATTTTAATACATTTTAAATATTTTTACTTTCTTGAAAAATAAGGATAGTATTGAAGTTTAATTACAAAATAAAAATTGAGCACTTAGAATCATAATTCTCAAAAATGAAAATCTAACATAATCCAGCCAATTAATTAAATTATAATGTTTTTTAATATTTATTAATATTGAAAAAAAAATAGTTAATTCTATTCATTAAAGAATCGGACCAAATCAGTAAATTTAGAATTTGATTTGTACACTTTTTAACCGTTGATTAGATCAATGACTTTTTATTGGGTAATGTGGTAATGTGTTTGTGTTTGTTTAGATTTTGTAAATTAAAATTTTCTAAAGTAACCCATCAAAATGTGTCTATATTTCACCATTTTTGTTTTCCTATGGAATATTTTCAATTCTAATTCTTATTATTTAATTGTTGTTTTATCATAAAAATATATCGTCCTCGTATAACGTGTATATTATAAATTACTTAATATTATATAATTGTCTTGATAAGAAAATTAATATGCAGTTTAAATATAAGCGCTGAAGTTTATCTTAAAAATGTGCATATTATATATATGTAACTCAAATATAGAAATTGATTTGACCTGAATTCACTAATGAGAAAATTAATATTCCTACTCAAAATTGCGAAAACAAAGTCATTGACTTTATATTCTGATAATACTCGTATTAAGTTAATTAAAATTTTTTTTTATTTATCTTTAACACATTTCTGTAAAACAATTTCGATAGATATACAAAAATATATTTTGTAATATATGTAATTTATATTGTACATTTGTACTCAATGTTCGAAAAGTATGTCGATCATGATTTCATGTTTATAATATTATTTTATGAACGACAAGTGAACGCAACTCATTTATTATAATAGAAATAGATCATGAACATTTGAACATGAACAAAGTTCATTTTTTAAGTAATATAAATGATTTCCAGGCCGTTCAAATTAAATAAATGTATATTAACATTTTTATATAAATAGTATTAAATATGTTATTTTTATATATATTTATAAATAATGTAATATTTGGAAGTCCAATACCGTCATACTGACAAAATATCTTGACATACTTAGTAACAATAGTTTATATAAATCGAAATTATATCTATGGGTAAATTAATGAAAAATTTATATTTCATAAATTAAAATGAACGAACCGATGAATACGTTAATTTTTTTAACGTGAATGTGAATAGTTCTTATCAAAGAAATATAAATGTGAACGAATTTAATTTTAATAATAATAAAATAGGACTTGGAAGAACACTAATAATTTTCAGTAGTAATGAGTAACAACATGTCTATGGAAACGGGAATACAAATACTAAATTATCTCTTAGTGGTCTTAGAGATAAATCTTCAATTGTAAAAGAGATAAAGAATATTATTTTAAAGACATGGCGATCTCGGTGTATTGCGTATTAATTGGGAAAAAGTTAAAGCCATTTAAAAAAAATGTTAATATGTACAATATAAAATATTATGTATATATAATATAAAGTAACGTGAAACTCGATGAGGTTGTGTCCGAAGTATTAATCTTATATTACTTTAGTAAGAAGTATTTTAATACAAAAATTACTTTAAAACAACTAACTTTTTGTTTTTTTATGAATCTCAGTATGAAAATTATCGAAGTTTCACAACGATAATAAGTAGTACTGACACGAACGACTTATAATTTAAGTTTAAAATTTATATATTTATACATTGATTATTTTGATAATTTAAAAATATATAATCCAATATTCAGGTTTTAAAAAAACTGTATATACATTTTTATTTTTATTTTATTATTTAATATAATAAATTCAACTTGTTTTAAAAATAAACTCTATGGGAAAACATGAAAATTCTCTCTTTTGAAACCAAAATTATGTTTCTGCAATAATACCGTATAATGCACTGTGTAAATAGTCAGAACTTTTGTATACAGGATAAAAATATACATAATATAACGTAATTTTGATGGTTCATTTACATTATTATAAAAATTTAAGATACAAAACTCTTTAAATTCAGGTACCGATCTTTATTTATTTATATTTTTTATTTACACTTTTGTTTTTAATAATAAAATATATGCATATCATATATTAAAATTATATATAATTATATTTGTAAATCTTTAATAATTCATACAGATATAAAAATGTATCATAGAAAAAATACTATACCTGTAATAAATTGTAATACAATCATCATTTTGCTCTAAAATAAAAATTATTATCAAAATAAACATATACTCGTACTACCTATATCACAGTAGTAGAATACCTAGTACAGCAAGGGTGTAGTGGGAGAAAGGACTAAGGGGGCTATAGCCCCACCTCATTTGGCCCTGTATTTTTAGCTATTTATGCTAAATTGATTTCAGTTATTAAGTGATAGTTATAGTTTTATTTTATTCTGTGGTTGTTATTTTATTAATAAAAATTATTATAAAATGGATGATAAAAGAAATGAGATAAACGAACACAATCATTGTAATGTAATAAAAAAAAAAAAAATTAAAAAAAGATAAAGTTGTTCAAATGTTTGATAAAAATATTCCTAGAAGACTGCAGTTAGCAGTTTGTGGATCCTAATCGTTAAAATAAAATTTATATTATAAAAATAATAATATTTTATATATTGATATAAAATTAATATATATTATAAAAAATATATATAAAAATAAAATATGCCTAGAATATTCGCAAAATGTTTATAAAGGTAAAAAATAGTTTCGTCTATAAGTCATTATCAGGTTAACCTACATCTTTATTTAACAAGTGAACGATACACATGCGATTTATAGGGGTTCTGTATAGGACATTTATGAAATTTTAAAAGGAATACAAATATTATGATTTAAAAATATATAAGTACATTTTAAAAGTAATTTAAAAATAAATTTTTATTTATACCACTTTTTATTATTGTGTAATCAAATATTTCTAATAAAACTGTTTTGCGAGAAAAGCATTGTTCTCGAGCTTTAGTTGTAATTAAAAACCAAATTTTCACACAGTATTCTATACAAAATTATCTGTGTTCTACTTTCTTCTCTTTTTCGATATCACAAGTATAACTGATATTATGTCATTTGTAAAAAAAAAATAGTTTTTACAAAATTAGTAACTTTTTTAAGATTTTATGATTTTCAAAAAAAAGACGAATGTAGAACATAGATTATTTTATCAACAATATTATAACAAAATTTAGTTGTTGTTACCTTTATGAAAAATTTACGAATACACCAGGTATATTTTCTTTTTATATATTTTTTTATAATATTATATATTTATTTTATATTATACAATATATAAAATATTGTTATTTTTATAATATATATATACAGTGCTTGAACTGAGGATGGACTTTAAAAAAAATATTTTAGCGTACCCATCCCTTTTAATTAGGTGAAGGCTCATACAAATTTATGAGACATTAAAATTTTCAGGTACGCACATTTTTGTTATAATTTTGCGTCCCCCTTCTAATTTTTTTCCAATTCAAACACTGAATATACTCGTATATACACATATATATATATATTAGATTTATTCCTAATTGTCAGTGGTGGCTCGTGTGTAGAGACAACTGGGCGATCATCCCCCCCCACCATCTAAAATTGTACCTAACAAATTACTTATTAACATGTTAGATATTGATTTAAATATCGACAAGTAATTATATTTAAACTGTAATACATTTTCAAAATATAATTATCCAAAGTAAAAATTGTTTTCCATTGTTATGAAAACACCACGAGGTAATCGGAGTTTAAAAATGTATGTAGGTAATAGCACGGCTGAAATATATACCTATTATACATCTGCGCGATTATCGAGTATCCAACAACGCTAGGCGCTGGAGTGACGTTGACAACCGCCCGTCATAACTATATGATCAAAACACAAAAACATAGGAGGGGGAATTCGGTAATAATAAATTATTACCGAATGTATATATACGTTATAAATATAACCCCGGAACGATACGAATAATGCATGTAGACTACGGCACAAGAATACGGAATAAGTTAATAAGTGTATAATATATAATGTATTTACTATGTGTTCGTGACGTGTGCACATTTACTGTATTTATTTATTATTTATTAAATTTATTCTTTGATTATATTATTATAATATAGTTGATAAAAATTCAGTATCATATTAACAGAAAATTGAAATAAAACAACCTGGAACACTTGTTTAGTGAAATGAAATATAGACGCTTAAATTTAGAGTATAAAACGTATAAGAAGAATTGCTTTTATTATTTTGTAACTTTCGTTTTTTGTAAAACATACTTATATTTTTGTTTTTCTATACGGTGTTAATTTCGGTTTATTAATACCTTTTAAATTGGTAGGTACATAATTATTATTGTATTCTATACTTTTCAAAAATTAATAATTTTTAATCGCCCTCCCACTTTTACAACCCATGAGTCGCTAATTGTTATTATATTTTGTGTTGTATAATATTTAACATTAAACCAATATGTTTTTTGACACTTTTAAGTAAATTTTTTATTATCTATATGGGATCTTAATATGTGATCTTAGCTCCTGTAATACAGTATATCATTATTTGTATTATATATTAACACACAAAGATAACTAAAGATTATGAAAAAAGTCAATGATAATACTTGACTCGACATTAAGTTTAATTAGTGCTTTTGGTTAAAATTATTAAAAATAATTTAAATTCGCTAAGTTTAAAATTAAAATGGAAAATGTTTTTGTCGTTTATTCCTTTTGGTCCATTTTATTTTGATCGATCGGAATTACCTTAACTTGTTCAAAAATGTTTATATTTTTATTTTCCATTTAACTAATTTATAAGGATTTGATTGAAAGATTGAAAATTAATTAAAGAAGAGTATAATAAATTACTCGTATTATATTAACAGTATATGATATACACAGCCTATACAGGATTGCAAATAATTTTGATCAGAGTAAATTTAGAGCCTAATTATCTATAATCAAAATTAAAGAGAATAACATTTTCGAGTTTACCTCGGAGCTTTTGTTCGAAAAATTAATTTTCAAAAGAATGACAATTATTTAAGTATGCTAAAAAAAAAATATGTTCTCTTGTTAGCAATATATTGCACGTCGTATTTGAAATTATAAATGTGCACTCAGAAATATTGTTTTTTTTAATTTTAATAATACGAGTAAGTCTTATGGCTCCATAAAATCAATTTGGAATCATTTATTTGCAATCTAAGAAAAAATTTTTTTTTAAAAAAATATCGTGATTATACACCAATAAATATATTGTATTGGTACAGGACTATTTTTAAATTACTTTTAAAATAAATTGAAATATTTATAAATAACTGAATTTTAATTTTTCTTGAAATTTATTAAAAAAAATTTCCTATACAGAACCCCTTAAAAATCAGATGTGTACCGTTCTCTTAATAAAATATTATATAGGAATTTTAATTGAAATATTTATAATCAACTTATAATTATATAAAATGAAAGTCGTACACTATCTCAATATGTAGTTATCTAAACCGGATGATTGTAAACAATTAACTGCAAACATTTTAGTTAATGGAATTAAAACTTAAACTAGACAAATTAGTTCTTTAAGTCAGATCTTCAAGACAGTTGAGTAAAAAGAAGATTAAAAATATGGATTTTTAAGTTTTTAACTATAGTTTTACTAGTCTACCTTTATTTGCACAATAACCCCTACAGCTCAAAATCATTTTAAAATTTAAAATATACTGTACATACTGTAACACATTAATATTTTTATTTTGATTTAAAATAGTTATAACAATAATCAAAATAATAGTATTAAAGTTTATAAATATAAATAATTATATTAAGATAAAATGCATGTTTTGGAAATTTTGGATTCAAAAATTTATCTAAAGATACTAATAATGGAAATTCAAATTTAGGTAGATTGTTATGGTACTGTTCAACCGCACACACTAATACGACAACATTTAGATTATGGACACTGGTACGATAGGACTAAATTGTCATTAAAAGATATTCATAACTGTCAGTATGTATCTTGCATGAATCCGACTGCAGGAAGTTTTACGATCAATCCTCGACTACAGCGACATTTTTGCGTTATCGCTGTAAGGTAAATATTTAGTTTTAACTCTTCTCTCTTTAATACATAATTAAACGTATTCGCTTTAAAATGATATTACAAATGGTACAAATATACAAATGATATAACATAATTTGGAATATTTTTTTTTTGAAAATCTAAAATGGCAGTGACGGACCTTATTATAACACATGTATTTGTAGGCATGTGAAAAAATGAACTATAAAATTGTATATAATACTAAATACTAAAGCATGTCATTAAAACATTAAACATTTTTAAAAATATATAGGTACCTACATCCTATGAGGTACTCCACAATTTAAAGTTTATTAGTTATTACAATAGTTGTTATCTGACAGTCGATGCGTATGGTTGTGCCTTTATTCGCACTATACATATTAGTTTCTATTTTTATTGTGTTATTTACGCAGTACGGTGTTTAATTATTATGAAAAATCAACCTGATAAAATTGCAAAAACTTTAAAAAATTAAAATCTAATCAGTCTAAAATTATCGATTTATTGAACAGTCAAAACGAGAAGTTAACGGCCTTAACAAATAAATATAAATCACTTTCCAATACTGTGACAAAGTTATTAGAGAATAACAATAAATTAAACGAAAAATTGTTAAATCTTGAAATAAAAGTATCCTCTTTGAATGAAAATAAGTGCACGGAAAACGTTATTGTTATTGAAATTATGGATCGACAATCTCGACTCAATAACTTAATCTTATTAAATTTACCAGAGCAGCCCATTAACGATGATTCAAATTCAACAAAAATCAAATAATGTTTCTATAAAACAATTATTAGATGTTATGGACGTACAAACAAGTCCTATCAATATATCACGTATAGGCATTGCTAAAGCAGATCTATCAGCTAGAACACGTCCCATCAAAATTACTTTCTCAAATTCACATGACATTGATTTAATTTTACGTTTTCAAAATAAATTTAATCCAACCCCAATTGTAAAGATATACGTTTTGTTGACTGTACAATGAAGCAAAGAGAATTTATGTCGGCACTTCGGACTGAACCTAATCATTGAGGCAATAAAGATGAATCAGATATAAATGTAAAGTATATAAAAGAAATCCCATGTATTATAAAAAATTCAAAAAACTATTAAATGTGAAATTTCTAAATTGTTATTATCAAAATATCCGTAATTTAAAAAATAAATTAGCAGAATTAAATTTACAAGTACCCGTCTCTTTATACGATATTTTTATTTTACTGAAACATGGCTTACTAATGATGTGAATTCACTCGAACTAGGATTTCAGAATTACAATATATATAGGTTCGATAGATGCGTAGAAACCAGTTTATTATCTCGAGGTGTTTGTGTTTTAATAGCTGTAATTAATGATTACCTATATGTCCAATATTATTTCTGTTCGTAATATTAATTTAGAAATGATATTTGTACGTGTAAAAATAAACCATAAAATTCTATGATACAATAATATGATGTATTCTAAAATACAATGATTCTAATTTAAATTAGACTCAATTAATGTGGATCCAGTTATTGCCACTATCTAGCACACTTAGCTATACCTTGAATATTCGTCCTTCTATCGGATCAATATGATCTGTTCGTATAATTAATTGTACCACCCCTCTATCCAATGACGCGCTAAACGATTCACGTGTCACGATCAAAAGTTGTTTGAGCGGTATAAGTAAAAATATTAGATATTATGAGAATGGATGGAAAAAAATACAGGATTTATTCTTTATCAGCACCAATGTTTTAAATAGAATTTTCGTGTGATTGTTTATATTATCCCTCTAACCAATGACGAGCTATACGACTTACGTGTCAAGATCATAGGTTATTTGAACAATATAAAATCAAACACTAGATATTGAATTAGGATGAAAAAAAGTAATAAATCTTAAGGATGTAGATGTAGATGTAGATGTACAAGTGTACAAGTGTTTAGGTGTACAGTTTTAGATTTTTTTAAGTAAGACAAGCAGCTAGAATAACATAGATACACTGAACAATTGAATAAAAAGAAATGAAATACAAAAAAGTGGGTTCAACGTCTGTTACAACACGAACTGTAGGGTTGACTGTAACATGCATGAAATTTGCCCAAAAATGTCCCGTTCATTACCTCCTGAATGCCGTATAACTATGGATACACTGAACTAAATATATCCATGATTTCAATAAAAATACAGATTAATTTAATAATACAGTTGTTAATATACGTCCAATAAAATGTATTATTGATTTAACAATATCTTTTATTAATGTCTTGTGGAAAATTGTCTAATTGAATACAAATTTGTTTGAATTAACAAATATTTTATTAATTCAACTATAAATATTTTGTGTTTCTTTTTTTCTTCTTCTTCGTAGAACAAACTCCCATTTATTAATCAAAATAACCAATATAAAAACAGACTATTTTTTCAATTTAATAATTATATTGAAATATATATTATATATATAAATATTTTTTATTTATATTCATAGATAAATATATATTATATTGAAAACATATTGTTAATTCTACCAATGATATTTGGTTCTCAGTGCACGTGACTATTTTTTACATTACCTACTTCTAAAATAAATTGATATATTTATAAATAACTGTATTTGAATTTTTCTTGAAATTTCATAAAAATTTCCTATACAAAATTCCTTTAAAATGGGCGTGCTGATATCCTCTTAAGTGTTATCTTATCAATAATGTTACGGTAGGTACAGACGTTGGGGCACCGTAGCTTTAATGAAAAAAAATGTAAACTCAGTAGTGTCACTAGTTAAACTGTTTATTACATAAATTATATAGATATAATTAATATATATATATGATTGTTGAGGGCGAGTCGTCCGGATGGCCACCCGTGACAGTCGTTACCTCGGTGCGGTTGTTCACGGGATGTGATGCAGCCGTATACCGTAACCATAACCGTAACCGTATACGGTTACAAATATATTGGCCCAGGTCCGTTTACGGGAATACTGTCGGAGACGTTAGATTTTCACGGCAATCGCGATGTTTCCTAGGCCCGTATTGTATGCAGCGCTATGCATCGGCAGTATTTGGCGGGGCCGGCGACTGGTGGTGGTTAGTTTCGGCGGGTCGACAATAGTATATGCCCCACGGTCTTAGAATATAAGGTCGGAGAACTAATTCTTATCAGTTGTCCGATTATGTGTACGATTAGTTCAAATTTAACCATTAATTAATTAATAAATGAAGTATTGGTGGTCCTTAAAAGAACCGCTCTCAATGGGCATTTCGTGTGTATTAACGATGGTTCTGTCCCATTACAATAATAATATAAATTAAAATATGTATTAACAAACGCTCGGTATAATATACAATTTGACCAATTATTGAAATAAATAAAATTAAAATAAATTGAATTTACAATAATTAATATGTACTTATATAAATATTATAATTTCAAAGTTCATACTTTATAAGGGATCTATATTTTTTTAAATAAATGAATGAGTGGTGGGGCGGGTATGAACAATTTCAATGAAAAAAGACAGAGGATGAAGTAGACTATGATCACTGCTTAAACTCGGTTTATTAAGTTAAGAAAATTACAATTGTGTATTCTAAATTTCAGTTTTCCAGGAACTGAATCATTGACCATGATTTATTCTTCGATTTTAATTCAACATTTTGGAAATGTCGAGTATCGAATTCCACAGGTAGTCTCAAAATTGGCTGATAGTGTTATTGAAGCCACAATATGGTTACACAATAAAGTTAATTCATTTTTTCTACCTACTGCCACTAAATTTCATTACATATTCAATTTACGGGATTTATCGAACATTTTTCAAGTATATTTTGGTTTTTTTTTTTAAAAAAAATATGCGTATTTATATCAAAACGTACATATTATTTCAAATATTTTAGGGCTTGCTTTTTAGCACCGGAGAATGTCTAACCTGCACTGCCGATCTAATGCGATTGTGGATGCATGAATGTCAAAGAGTATACTCGGACAAGTTAGTTGACGACAAAGATTCAGATGCATTTATGAAAATACAAATAGATGCTTTAAAAAAATTCTTCGACGTAAGTGTAATCAAATAAATTGTGTAGAATATTTTTAAGATATGATTTTAAATATTTTATTAATTGATAATATCAAAATAATATTAATACTATATTTTATATAGGTAATATAAATATAATTATGAATTTATTTATATTTTATAAACAATTTCAAAAAAATTTAAAAATATTGAAAGATACAAATGATTATTAATTGTATTATATTATTATATTTATACTTCAAGTGTATTTTTAATTAATGTTGCAATGTTTTTGAGATCTTGAATTTAAAATCAGAAAATAGTTTAAACAAATTATGAACACTTTCTAAATTAATATTTTATCATAAATTTAATAATATACCTGATTAACAATTTATACATTTTTTGGTGCTATTTCCGTTTTTATGTTTTACGGATTTGGTTAATAATTAACCGATCCATAAGGTGAATGGAACGGTCGTAATAAGTTTATATGCTGATTTTGAATACAATAATTAACACAAGATAAAACGTGCATTGTCGGATTAAAAATTGGTGCAATAATTGTTCAAATTTAGAAAATTAACAGGGAAAAAACGCAAAAAAAAAAAATTACAGGCAGATGATGGATTCGAACTCGTATCGGTTAACCTATTCTAATAACTATAGTAATCTAATCCTACGCCTTAAACCATTGGGACACCTGCCTACTTATGGATTATAGTGTTTTTAAGGATATTAAACTATGATATAAATAGAATTATATAAAAATCAAAAATCAGTATTATATTAAATTCGTGTTGTAGTTGTTTTTTAAACATTATAAAATAGTATTCCATGTTCAAATTACATTTACAATTCAATTAAGATTTCTAATTAAATTAAATATTAATTAATATTAATATAATATAATTTAATATTGCAATGTTGTTATTATCTATACTTATATTAGAATATTAAATATAATGCTATAACATATAATACTAACAAATATCGATCATTATTTCTACAGTTATTTTAACGATTAATACCTATTTATCTATATTGGCTATTTAAATTTTCGGTACATATAATAATGGTATCTGATATAACTCTAACAGCACCAAGAGTCCCAAAGGCATACGGAATTCTCCCAGTACCTTCCCGAATGAGAGTGGATGTAGAGTATATATATATATATATATATTTTCAACACGAAAAAAATATATGGTTGAAAAACCCCATTTTAAGTTAAATCAACTATAATTTAAAGCTGTATGTTATGTAACCACTAATGTTTTAATTATTACTACTAAATGGTTATAGTGTTTTACAATTGAAGCAGTTTTGACTATAATTTTATAGTGACCATGACCAAATTTTTAGTTAACATTTTTTATTAAAAAGTACAAAAATGTTGTGCATGTTCGACTGGGAATCGGACTTGGATCACTTACGTGATACACGTTAAACTGACAATTTTGTAGAAAAACCTATTATGTCAGACACTATTATAAAATTGGTAAATTTTAAATTGTCATAACTTCAAAAATAAGTTCCACTACCAAATTTTTTTATTTCGCAAAATAAATTTAACAGTAATTACTAACAAAAATTATGTAGCTGAAACATATATATATATATATATATATTATTAATATAATAAAATAATCATACAAACCGATAGCACCTACCTATTATAGTATTTTCGACAAAAAATTTGATGTTCTCTAACTACCTTAATGAAAAAATGAGCTGATATCCTGTTAATAGTTTTTTATTATATTTTATCAATAGGAAATTGATGAATGTGCTGTTTTTGAAAAACCAAATATTTATTGTCATTTTGCTCAAGGTATCGGCGAACCCAAATATTTATCCGTAAGAAATTGGACTAATCTTACGAAGTTACTCGAAGAAGCTTTAAACTTATATAATGATTTGATCGCTGCTATGAATTTGGTTTTGTTTGAAGACGCTATGATGCACATCTGCAGGTATACAATAATTATTATTTATGTAAAGATAATTATTAATTTATTTTTATAGCGGTTTTTTAATTAATTTCGTATTTAAACAGAATAAACCGAATTTTGGAATCGCCTAGAGGTAGTTGTTTATTGGTTGGAGTCGGAGGCAGTGGAAAACAATGTTTAGCCCGTTTAGCTGCGTTTATTTCTAGCTTAGAGGTAGCTCAAATACAATTACGCAAAGGATACGGGCTTGTGGATTTGAAAGTTAGTAATCCTATCACTATCAATCTAATTCTATTAAGTTCCCCTTCTAACATTAAAAGTTTAATAATTTTACAGTCTGATTTGTTTTTTTATGGTAATACGAAAATATTTACCCGTATTTATCTAGATAACGCTCAACACTGATAATTATTATATCTATTATAATAGAGATATAAATGTTTTAATGATCAGTACAAATAGTAATAATGTAAAAATAATTGTTTTAGATGGAATTGTCTAGTCTGTACTTGAAGTCAGGTTTGAAAAACGTAGGCATAGTATTTTTAATGACTGATGCTCAAGTACCATCGGAATCGTTTTTGGTTTTGATCAATGACATGCTTTCGACCGGAGAGATTCCAGAATTGTTTCCCGATGACGAAGTCGAAAATATTATAGCCGGCGTTCGGAATGAAGTGAGATTTAATGTATTCGTAGAATATCAATATGAATGTACTTATATCTATCAGTGTTCTAAATAATTTTAAATTACTACAACTTAATATTATTTATTGTGAAATCACAACATTAAAAATAGCCACGGAAAAATAATTTCCCTGAAATAATGACTAATTATTTATGTAGACTTTACACAAATATACATATTATAATTATTTGTAACCATTTTGTCTGCAGTTCAATAATTTAATTTTTTTTTTTTGGTCACATTTTCCGTGGACCTATTTTATTGCTAATGATCATAAAATATTTGTTTAATTTTTATAGGTTAAGGGTTCTGGACAATTAGACACGCGTGAAAATTGTTGGAAGTTTTTTATTGATCGCGTTAGGCGACAATTGAAAATTGTACTGTGCTTCTCCCCAGTCGGTTCAGTTTTACGAGTTCGTTCCAGAAAGTTTCCCGCCTTGGTCAATTGCACTTCTATAAATTGGTTTCATGAATGGCCCCAACAAGCACTCATGTCTGTGTCTAATCAATTTTTATCAGAACTCGAAGTGCTTCCCGTAAGCTTTTTAATCATAAATATGGACATAATATAGTTTAGTCTCAAAACTAAAATGTACACTTAATTGAGTTTAAAATACTGAAAATGAGTTTGAAAAATACCCAAATTAAGTCCAAATAATATCAAAATCAAGTATCAAAAAATAACCTTGTCCAATTCATAATTCAACACTAATTGAATAACAGCTTAACAGTTACCACTTACCATATTACAATAATCTAATCTATCAATATATAACAAAGTATATAAGTCTGAAAAATAATCATGGTGAATTATCAATATTCATAGTGATGACGGCAATTAAAAACTCCTTATTGTCTTCATATTAATAACTGATGTGGTCAGTATTAATGTTAAAATATTTTAACAAGTGGAAAAAAATACAGGTAAAGACAGGACTTGATTATAGACGCGTTCTCAACTTCAATTCGGCTGTGTAAACTAGTTGTTTATTCGGGACTGAGTAATGCACCATTTACATATTACCTATTAGATATCGAAATTATGATATTAACACTTATGGAATATATTTATTGTTATAAATCAAGTATTTGTTTAGGAAAACTTCAGAGAGTCCATCGCTAAGTTCATGGCCTATGCACACACCCAAGTGAATATCATATCTCGAGTTTACTTACAAAGCGACCGCCGGTATAATTACACAACACCTAAATCATTTTTGGAACAAATATCGCTTTATTCAAAGTTACTGAGGCGAAAATCGGCCGAATTAGCTAGTAAAATAGATCGCCTAGAAAATGGGTTGGAAAAATTAAAAAGTACCGCCAATCAAGTAAGTTTATGGAATATATGTGGTGTTATGGTTTTACTTTTACACCACTAAAGTTAGTAGCTTATTTGTTAATTATAAATTGTGCTATGATAGGTGTTTTTTGATAAAAATAAATAATAAAATGTAGAACAAAAATTATAAATATATGATATCAAAGAAAAAAATCTGAAGAAAATTTTTCTACTTTTTAACAACTGAAAATTATCAAGGAAAATTTTTTTATAACTTCCACATGTATAGATATATATATAAATTAATGTCTTTTCAAATTAAATAATAAATATAATTCCAAATTATCAAAAATGTTTGACCAAAATACAATTATTATTCGATCATTATTTATGATAACTGTACCATAGATCAAATGATCTACTCTCTTATCGAAATTTGTATTTCTCAATTTATAATGGGTTTAAATGACACTCATTATTCTTTTTCACACGTTTCAAAACATATTTGATTTGATTTAAATACATAATTTTTTATTTTTCACTTTGATATACTGTTTACTGATATTTTGCGAATTACTCATAATTATTTAATTTCAGGTTGACAACTTAAAAGAAAAGTTGGCGATTCAGGAGATTGAGTTAAAAATTAAAAATGATGCGGCTGATCAGCTGATTCAAATCGTCGGTATCGAAACGGAAAAAGTATCCAAAGAAAAATCGTTTGGTAAAATTAAAATATTAAATTATGAAAAAAAATATATATATAAAAATTAACACGTTTAACACTTTGATTTATATATATTATATAGCCGACGACGAAGAAAAAAAAGTTGGTTCAATAGCAGAAGAAGTAAAGAAAAAGCAACGAGATTGCGAAGAAGATCTCGTGAAGGCTGAACCAGCTCTTCTTGCTGCACAAGTTTGTATTTTTAAATATATCCATATATTTATAAACAATAGGTAATATTTATTGTCTGTTTGTCTATTGTAGAGATATATCTGTAATATAAAAGAAATACTTAATAAAAGAAAATAATTATATTTGTATAATTAAAAAAAAAAAACAATATAATTTATCAAAGTTTTTCAAAATTAATTTTCGAATATATTTCAAATTGTAATATTATACCCCTATCTAAAATAGTCATAATATATTACCCATTGGCAAAACGTTTATATTAAATCTGTATCAAAATAAGGTATCAATTTTATTGCATTAACATGCAGTCGACTAGCAATAATTATTAATATATTAAATTAAATAAAATACACAATAAACATTCTGAATACGTATTCAAAAATATTCCAAATGTTTCCTAAATATTAGTCCAAATAATACAAAAGAGAGTTTTAAAATTATTCTCTAACTATTTTTTTTTTTAAAATATTATTAATAATCCCCAAAGGTTTCAAGTAACATTTAAAATAAAATATACAGTTAAAATTTACTATTAGGTACAACGGAAAGGGAAAGAATATTCTTGTCTGTCCAGATTTTAAAACAATATATTGATATTGTATATTGAATACAGTATCAACTGTCTATAATAGTATGTCTATTTTTACACAAAATTAGAAAAACTATAAAACTTCCTTAAGTAGATAATTTGATTTTATTTTATGTAAATTATAAGCAATCGAATATTTTCATAATTTTAATTAAAGTATTCATCAACAAATTTGATTATGGGACAAAAAGGTATTTAGAATAATGAAAGATTAATAATAAATTAATAACATGTTAAAACAAATTAATAATCAATAATTAATCTATTGATTTTCAAACATAAATTGTACAATATAATAAAAAGTTTTTTTTTATATCCAGGAAGCCTTAAACACACTTAACAAGTCAAATTTAACGGAATTAAAATCGTTTGGTTCACCTCCCGGTGTTGTTACAAATGTTACAGCTGCCGTTATGGTATTATTAGCCCAAAATGGTAAAATACCAAAAGATCGTAGTTGGAAAGCTGGTAAAGTACGTATTTTTTATTTTAGTAGACGTGTTTTACTTAATTTGCATAAAATCTAATCAGTTTAAACTAGTTTTGATTTAGTATTATTATTATATCGCGGACTTTATATAAAAATGTTTTAAAATTCATTGTTTTTTCTTCAAAATGCATATTGTTTTTTTTAACATAAATTGTTTCAAGAGAAAAAAACACGTTTTTATAAAAACAAATTATTCTATTAAATGTAATATTGAACGAATAATAGTGATGTAAAAGGTTCTACATATGACGAATATTTAGTATATGATTAATTTTATTTGTATTTGTCATTACAAAATATACTATGAATGTTATTTATGTATTACCAATGAAATAGTTTTATGAAATATTAATTATATTTTTGTTAGTATGAAAAAGTTCTATTGCAAATTATATTTATGTCCATGTAAAAGGATTTTATTGAACTTGAAAGATGGAACTATCGTGGTGATAATATTGTGAAATTTTTTTATTATAAGATTTTTTTTGTTTATTGTAAAAAACTATCTAATCACTAATTAGTGATAATAAATTTTAAGTAATAATTTATACTGTTTGAACATATTAAACTTTATTTAAAATTTGGTTTCATTTTTGTTTCATCAAAGGGATTAATTAAAATATATATATCTACATATATGAACATCTAAGCCATAAAAACAATTTAAAAAACACCAGTTGGCCCCTTTTTATACAAATCCCTACGTGATATGTATAATTAATGATAAATATAAAATAAAATTACAAATGAAAAAAATAATGTATAAACTTCTAAAAAATTTACCTAATTTTGTGTAGATCATGATGGCCAAAGTCGACAGTTTTCTCGATTTGCTCATAAACTACGACAAAGAGAACATTCATCCTGAAGTAACTAAAGCCATAAAACCGTACTTAAAAGATCCAGAGTTCGAACCAGAATTCGTGAGATCGAAATCAGCCGCGGCCGCTGGTATATTGTCTATATTCGTCTTTATATTCAAACATTAAAAATACAATTACATATATATATATATTGTTTTAGGCCTTTGTGCTTGGGTGATAAATATTATAAAATTTTACGAAGTATATTGTGATGTAGAACCCAAACGTTTGGCTCTCGCGCAAGCTAACACAGAATTGGCGCAGGCTCAAGACAAGTTAGCCGTGATAAAGAAAAAAGTCGCTGTACGAAACTTTACGTTTTCCAATAAATATGCATTTAAAAAAAATTTTATTTTAATTATTTGATTTTAGTCCTTGGAAGAACAACTTTCGAAATTGACGGCCGACTTCGAACAAGCTACATCTGAAAAACTCCATTGCCAACAAGAAGCGGACGCTACAAACAAAACCATCGGACTAGCAAACAGACTCATCGGAGGCCTGGGGTCGGAAAACGTTCGTTGGGCCGAAGCTGTAGCTTGGTATGTGGTCGCCTAATATTTTGTAATTTTGTACATTTTGATAATTGTTCATAATTCTTTAAAATATGTTCAAATTGATATATCTACATAAAGTTTCATGCAACAAAGCACAACTCTTCCGGGAGATGTCTTACTAATCACAGCATTCATATCGTACGTTGGATGCTTCACAAAACACTATAGACAAGAATTGTTACACAAAATTTGGACTCCTTACGTGAAAACCTTAGATGTATGTATATATTATTTATTTATCAACGCATATTGATAAATTTTAAAATATATTAAGAATATTTAAATAATCAGTTAACATGATTTGTGAACTCAGATAAAGCTAATATATAATATTATCAGACGATAGTTATCATTTGGCTTATATATGTAATACGTGGCAGTGGCGTAGGAGAAGGGGGTAGAGGAGGTTGTTGCCCTCCTCCCAGGTATATAAAATTTATACTTTTGCCTCCTCGGATAATGTAAACAATCATCATCAATGTAAACATGCAAAATTAATTTGTTACATATAAATTATATAATACTCAGAGGTTATATTTTTGTAATCGATCAATTATTATCATTCTCCTATAATATATATTTGAATTATTGAATTTTTTTTATACCATGCAGTGTTCATATTTTCCACTTACTTATAGCGCTCTGTATAATAATAATTATAATATTAGTAAGAACCAAGAAGTGTTATCGCAAAATAATTCTAATAATTATTCAATCTTATAGGATAATAAAATAATTATTATTATCATATATATATATATAAGATAGAAAAATTATTGTACATTTTATCACCATATAAAAAAAAATATACTTATAAGAGTTTTTAATTTCTGCATCTGAGTCAGTGGTGAATTTCGTTAATTAATTTAACAAAATTTAACTTATTTTTTTGCTGTCTTTTAATCAAGAATATTGATAAATATGAAAAATTTTGTATAATAATTTATCAAACAAATAAGACTATTAGTTATATTAAATAATTTATTCCATTAATGATAATATGTTGTTCCAAAGATCTAGATACCATCAAGATTAGTTATTAATTGTACAGTTGTTAGTCATCAAGTATGTACATACATTTTTGTTTGTAGTTATTCCTTTTTATTAATTATTAACTTTGTAAAATATATTATTACAACATTAATATATATATACACACACACATTTTAAGTAAATGATATTATACATACTACATAATATAATATATGTCCTATAAAAACTTATAAAGAAAAAACTGTGAAGTATTATATTTTTCACATATATTTTTATGTTTAACTGGTTTCACACTTTCTTAAACATTTTATATACTTGTTATCTTATATATTTATTTATTTTTAGAGTTTTTATCTATTACATATTAAAAATATATATATAAACCTTAAATGTTTGCCCCAAAGGAAAAATAGTTCCTGCGCCATGGATAGTAGGTATTGAAATAATATTCAATAAGATTTCATATTACTTAGGCACCTTCCTATATAATATTACCAATTTACTGCGGTCTAGGATGTTTTGGCTTCATCGCGGCCGTTTAGATGCTGTAACCGCCCGATAGATTACTACACATTTTCATAGTATATTATTTATTTACAAAATTTAATATTGTTCAGTAGCATAGACAAATTACATATTATAAAAAAAAACACATTAGGTATATATATATATATATATATATATACTCGTATACATTAGAGTTTATTTTAAATAAAAATAAATATACATTATAAAGTAATTGATAAATGTATTAATAAATGTAGTGAAATCAAGTAGGTACCTACAATAAATATAATTTAAAAAATTATTATATATTGAAAATTAAAAAAAAAATTATATATATAAAATTATATAATTGTATAAAAGTATACAAATATAGAATAATAATATTTTACACAATTTTTATAATATACAATTTGTTATATATTATAAATATTATTATTATTATTATCGCCCAACACACTGCAGAGTGTGTTGCAAAAGCCTCCACGCTGATACCTTAAGTGGCTGTTGTGGATTCTTCCTGTGGAGGGGGCTAATAATACCTCCAGGGTTTCCTCATGCCTGTTGTAGAAGTCGACTAATTGAGGTTGTGTCAGGTCGACAGCCGGCATAAAACTTATAATTAAATATTTCATTTATGACATAAAAATGTTACTATCTTTTTTGTACATTTAGACAAATACTCATATCATCAATCCTTATCAGGAAACCAATATTATAACTGTATAGATTAATTAGAGTTTATAAATCCAATTTAATTAACGAATTATTAAAATATAAAATATTACACTATTATACACTCTAAAAGGATTTATTTGGTTTTAATTATATTTAACTTTTAGCCTGCTGTGCCGATTACGGAAGGATTAGATCCTTTAACCTTGTTGACTGATGACACGCAAGTAGCAATTTGGAACAACGAAGGATTGCCCAGTGATCGAATGTCAACAGAAAACGCAACTATTTTGTCAAACTCTGATCGATGGCCTTTAATGATTGATCCACAAGTACAATTCGGGACATATATTTTTAATACTATTACATTATACAATTTTTATATTGTATTAATATATATATAATATATTCATAAATTTAGATTTAAACATTCATAGAATGATATGAACAGTAAGAACAACCACTAAATCCTCACATAATGAAATATTTTTTAAAAAATATATAAAAATTGAAATTTTTGAAAAATAAATTTTCAAACTTTCATCTCTAGTTGTGGGCTCATAAATGAGTACTAGCCTCCACGATCCATTGTATATACCCACCGCTTAAGCAATCACTACTCAGTCATCATATAATATGAATACACAATTCCCGACATCCACTTTCTACGAATCACGTGACCTCCAGCGCTCATTTTTCATTCCCGTACAAGTACTGTTAATAATATATAATTTTAAGATTGAGATAATTTAGTAGGTACCTAGATATAACAATGTTTCAGCGACTCAGCGTAAATAATAGACTTTGGTCCAAAGTATTTTTTTGTACTCTAATTTTTCACACATTAACTATAAAATAGAAAAAAAAGGTAGTCTGGGAAACACCGAGTATCCATTTATTTACCTCTAGGTGTCTATAGAGCTTCAGTTAAGAACTCCTGATCTAGAACAATGTATTCCAATGTTACTAATGTCACAGAATTTTAAATTAAATTATGTGTTTTGCATTTTTATTTTAAGTAATTTTTTAACACCTAAGACTATTTAAAATTTGCAAACGGATTTGAATTAGATTTATTTAATTTTCCTGTATTTAAATTAATTTAGAATAATTTTTACAGTACTCCAATAATATTCTTCAATTTTATTTATAGTTTAAATAAATTATAAAATATTTTCCAGTATCAGAACCGTAGTTTGAGTTGTTCAAATTCCAATTTTCCAATTATTGAGGGATTAATTTATACATTGATACAATCTAAGCTCAATGAATATTGATGTCATGTCATTTGAATTAGTACAAACAAATAGTTCCTTTTTTTTTATTTTCCTATTTATTATCGTCAAACATTACAGTTACAAGGTGTAAAATGGATCAAACAAAAATATGGTGAACATTTAGTCGTATTGAGATTAGGACAGAAAGGATCAATGGAAGAGTTGGAAAATAGTATAACCACAGGAAAAATCGTATTGCTTGAAAATATTGAAGAAAATTTAGATCCTGTATTGGATCCTTTGTTGGGTCGTAATCTTATAAAAAAAGGAAAGTAAGTATAATATACTTTATATATAGATAATCGATAATAAAACTTCACATCTCAAGTTCTAATAAGGCTCATTATTATTTTTTAGTGCAAAAAACATAAACAAATTATATAATTAAAACACATAAAAAATATAAAGAATGAGAATGAGATATTGCATTAAGTTATAACGTCCCTTTCAAAAGCTTAAAAAACTTATGCTGAAAGGGAGGCTTCAATGGTTTGAAACCATTATTAATTAATGATCTTAGTTTTAAAAATTAATCGCTTTTTTCAAACTGGTTTTATAAGTTCTTGGTGTTTGTTATGGTTATTTACAATATATATGTATATTTCTATGACACCAAAAAAGTGAATAATCGCAAGGTTTTGCACCGGTTTTGAAATGTTTTTAAAAAATGTGTTCAAGCCCAGGTTCCGAGGCGTTCAAATTATAATATGTTAATTAAAACGCATTTTATTTCGAACAGGGCTATCAAAATGGGTGATAAAGAAGTTGAATATAATACCGAGTTTCGTCTGTTACTTCAGACTAAACTAGCTAATCCACATTATAAACCTGAAATGCAAGCCCAAACGACTTTGATTAATTTTACAGTGACAAGAGACGGTTTGGAAGATCAGCTGCTCGCCGAAGTCGTAAAAGCTGAAAGACCCGACTTGGAACAACTCAAAGTAATGTTGTTATTTTCTGCAAGCTGATTAATTTATGTAATTATAATTATTGTTAATTTTAGGCTGAATTAACTAAACAACAAAATGACTTTAAAATCATGCTGAAAAAATTAGAAGATGATTTACTTTCACGATTGTCTTCAGCAGGAGGTATGTTGGATAATAATATATGGCAAAATATTTTATAAATGGCTTATAAAAGTTTTGTATCAATATTACATTTTTATTGAAAATTATTATCTAGTAAAATTTCTAGAATTGTACAATTTAAATTTAAATACTAGAACTCAAAAGAGAGAAAATTTTTTTATGAAGTATGTTTTAAAGATTCTAAAGGAATAAAGGAGCATAGGTAACCGTTTAACAGTTTTGAAGAAGTTTTTAACCTTCGAGATAACCTTTTAAAACTGTTTTATAAAATACTTTTAACACTATGAATATCTATGTTTTAGTTACCTGAGTACGCTAAAATAATTTAAAAAAAAGTATTATAAGTTTAAAAATATACTATAGTGTATATTAAACATTTAAAAATGTATCAAATAAATATTATTTTAATATAATTTGAGAAAGTTTATTTAAGAAAAGTATACATAATATAACATATACAAAATGCATGCAAAGTATTTATGGTACTTATACTCGTATATATTGAATTAGAACCTTTTCAAAATTATAGTCATAGTCATTTTAACAAATAATTTGTATTTATTATTGTAAAATCTTGATATACAAAATTCTAATAGATGTAGAATTTAGAACTTTTGGAACAACAAGCCCTGATACGCAGAACATTTACGAGAATATATATATATATATATATATATAGACTCTTGTTACCAGAAATAATAGATAAAATCATGACATTTTTCCAGTGTTCTATAATACATATGATGAGAATACTGATTAGCATATTATTTCCAATTACATAAAACCTATAATAAATGTTAATAGAATGTAATATAAGTACCTATCAGATATCTTGATTGATAAAATGTTATCGTATATTGTAAAGACTATAGAGTATAGACATACATACATTATTTATCGTAGAACTTTTTTTTCTGAATATAATTTAATTTAAAATGTTCTATTTATATATGATATATTAAGTAAAATCAATTGTACTTTTTAAAACAAATGACCTTTTTCATACCGACTATCCCATTCAATAGTTAAGTTAACGTTTTATTAAAGGTAAAATCTATCTTTTTACTGTGAAAATATAATTTTGAATAAAAAAGAAACTGATGTAAAAATACGTACCTATTTTGTGATTTTCAAGATAACATATTAAGTGATACTGCATTGGTTGAGAATTTGGAAACGACGAAACGAACTGCTGCGGAAATACAGCAAAAAGTTGCAGAGGCGAAAATAACATCTGAAAAAATTGATGAAGCCAGAGAACATTACAGACCGGCAGCTGCGCGAGCCAGTCTGTTATATTTCATACTCAACGAACTGAACACCATAAATCCGGTTTACCAATTTTCGTTAAAGGTATAGACCATATAGATCTAAATAAACTGCAGCCAAATCTTAAAAACCTTATACAATATCTACAGATAAGCAATAAGGGGAGGGGAATTATAGAAAAAAAAAATTTTAACTTGATTGTTCACTGATATCCATTATAACTACTGCAGTATTGCTATTACCCATATATTATGATATATACATGGATTAATTTATTTGACCACCAGCTGTTATGTGGAAGATTTTCTTCCATAAGACTTCTTTTTTGCTCATCACGTATTGTCTAAGTATTTCAAATAAACAGCAGGAAAACAATTAATTTAATATGTCTATGTAAATGTCTATATATATTGTTATATCAATGTAAAAATTTGAGTTTTGTTTACACAAACAAACTAAATACAATTTTAAACAGTTCATTTTGCATAATATTATTATAGTGTGGAGTTATGATTTTTTTTAGGCTTTCAGTGTAGTGTTTAATAAAGCGATCGAAAAGTCAATACCGGCTGAAAGCGTATCGCTAAGAGTGAACAACTTGATAGACTGTATAACCTACTTCGTTTTTGTGTACACTTCAAGAGGATTGTTCGAATGTGACAAACTTATATTTGCGTCACAAATGACATTTCAGGTAAGCATATATGATTTCATATCATAATCTATCCCTTCAGAATTCAGACGATTATTTTTTTTTTAACATTTGGTTCCGATTCCACATAAGTCACGGTTCCGGTTCCGGTTTCAATTCTCATCAGTTCCAGATATAATATTAAATACATTTAAATATTTAAGTAATATTAATACTTTGGCCATAAAACTATAAAATCCAAAATCAAACAATCTAAATTACGATTTATAAAACAATCATATATTGATATTAATTATTATTAATATATATATATATATACTTACCTACGCTATATATTAGTATATAGTATAAATTATTAAAACTATCTCATTGCTATTAAAAAATTATTCTATCGACTATTCGATTAGGTATTGATATTATTCAACTATTTTATTTTATACATATAATTGTATTATATGTATATATAATGTATATATACATATTATTGTATGTATGTAATATATTTTATTATGTAATTACTCCTAACTACATTATACTATAGATTTATATACAGCAGGCCCTCTTTGAATTCCTAAAAATATGCTGGGCATCAACGAGTTATTAAGTTAAAGTTAAGTTAATTTTGAAATAATTGATATATTTTGATTTCATATTATGCCTATTGTCAAAATGGTTGAATAAAAATTAAGTTGTTTTTGTCGTTTCTAATAATTTATTATTATATTATAATAATTATTTATTTTCCAAAAATATAAATAAAACAAGAATACCTATATATTACATAATAATATCCCAGTATTATAAATTAAGGATTTATATTTATATATTAGATTTCCCAAAAATAAATAATATTTAGGTAGGTACTAATTTGCAATGAGCAATTTCTTATTATTCTTATGCATAGCCGCATAAACCATAGATGATATATAATATTTTCTAATATTTTAATGTAAATACATTTTTAATAGATTTTACTGATGAGTGAAGAAATAGCATCTCAAGAATTAGATTTCTTTTTGAGATTTCCAACAGCTCAACACATTAGCAGTCCAGTAGAATTTTTGTCGAATTCTAGCTGGTCCGGCATAAGAAGTTTATCGTCTAAAGATGAATTTAGGTAATTAAATGACATCTAACTATATTAATAGTAGGTACACGTAAAATTAATGTGTAGTATTAAATGGTAGAAAATAATAATTATTATTAATAATGTTTAAAAAACGTACTTTTATAGAAATTTAGATCGTGATATTGAAACATCGTCAAAAAGATGGAAAAAGTTTGTTGAATCAGATTGTCCGGAACGTGAGAAGTTTCCCCAAGAATGGAAGAATAAAGTATCGTTGCAAAGACTCATGATGATGCGAGCATTAAGACCTGATCGGATGACTTATGCCATGTCGTTAGTACATACATTTATTCATATTTGCATATTTTAATTATTTGTTTCATTTTTTATTAGTTATTAAGTTTATAACAATTTTTATTGATTTAATATTTTGTTTTTTGAAAATAATTGACTTTTTATATATTTAAAGAGTATTTATCGAAGAAAAACTTGGTACAAAATATGTGGAAGGTAGAAGCGTCGATTTCGCAAAATCATTTGAAGAGACTAGTCCGACAACACCTATATTTTTTATTCTGTCTCCGGGGGTGAATCCATTAAAAGTAATATTATTTTCTTCCAAATTGAATATCAAACATTTGTTACTAATATTATTTATAATGTATTATACTTAATTTATTAATATTTTAATTAAAACCAATTAAGATAAATTTAGAATAAGTATAATATTGACCATTGGCATATGTTTTAGTCATGATATAGTATTTATTTTGTCCTTTTGTTTTCGTTATCATTACATTTAGTATGCATAATTGATAATATTTAATTACAATAATTTTAATATTATAATTTTCAAGATTTCATTTCTGGTAATTTCATTTAAAGGGTTCATCATCTTTCAATATTGTTTATGATCACATACTTTTTAGTTACTTAGTCCTCAAAATTTCCGAGTTATAATTCATTTATCAAAATTTAAATTAAACAAATAAATCAAAACCGAAACTAAACAAAAATTTTAAATTTAAATTAAAGGTCACAAAACTTCAGTGAGAAAATGGAATGTATTTATTTAATCACACTTAGTTCGCTATATATCACACCCGTGATTTGAAGTTAATAGTTTTAATACATAGAGAACAAGAAAACAACCACATTGATTAAAATCTATTTAATTTTATATATAAATTAATTTAACAAAATAAATAATTATAATATATATTATGTATTGTATCATTGTATCATATTGTATCACAGCTTATTTTGAAAATTAATTATCACTTTAAAATTTAAAAAAATGTATTAAAAATACCAAAAAACTTTAAAATTAAAAATATTTACACTAAAAATTAACTGTAGCTATTCTAATTGTGTTATTAAATATTCATTTATATACCATCCTTTAAAAATAAATGTTATAAAATAAATTAAAATGCAATATAAATTAAATATATTTATAAAATAATATAAAATCGACTATATAGCTCAAATAGCATAATTAGAAAACACAAAATACTAAAATTAAAAAATTAAAATATACCTATATAAAATATAAGTTTTGAACTTTAACATTTTGCTAACTGTTAAGAGTTTAGTATTAAACCTTACTTGTTATGTTTTACACGATTTAAAAATAAAATATAATTTCTATAAATTCATTGGTTGGAAATTACTATAATTAGTAAAAAAAAATTTCAATCGTTTAATTGCATACTACTTACATGTATTACCATACTGCAGATTGTAGTATTTAAGAAAATTAAAATATTTTAGATGGGTTTTATATTTATAATTTGTAATAAATATAAAGTATTGTGTATGGATTTCAAAAAGGAGCAAAAAGTAATAAGTTCAATATAATGATATTATAATAATTATAATAAAAATGTATATATTATAAACAATATGTTTAAATTAAAATATTATTAAAAATTAGATGAAAATTAATCAATTGAATATTAAACAATTATCCATATTTTAGTTAATAACTGCCAATATAAAACATCTTCATTATAACCAACAAGTTGTCTGATAATTATATAGAAATTCATCAATAACATAATATTTGATTAAACAGAATGATTACACATTATTTTATGAATTAATTTATTCAGGACGTCGAAGATTTAGGACATAAACTCGGCATATCTACAGCATTGAACAATTTTCACAACGTATCGTTGGGCCAAGGTCAAGAAGTTGTTGCCGAGAATGCAATGGAAATCGCAGCAAAAAATGGTCATTGGGTTGTTCTTCAAGTAAATATTTATAAAGTATAAAATTAACAGAACAGTTTAAATTCAATTCATAAAATAAATTTAGTTTTACATTAATTAAGAAAAAAAAATGTTTAATTTAAATACAATTTATATATGACATACAATGTATGGAAAATTGTAATTTATCAATTAGAGGAGATCAAGTATTACATAAGCACTTAGGGGGAGAAAGTCTTTCATATGCTGACATTTTCTGACAAGGAAGATAAAGGGGTCAGAACCATAATAATCTTAAATATTTTTATTTCAAAAATATTTAAAGCCTTAAATTACTGCAGTCTCATTTCCCCGTCAATTTTATTTTATGAAATTGAGGAGGGCTGTTGGATTTATGCTAATGTATTAAAGTAGAGAGTCTAATGTTTACTAACAAGGGGGAAAACAGTATAAAAAAGCTAAAAAATATGCTGACGTAATAATTAAACGCCTCTTTATATGTTTCACATATTATGATTTTGTAAGAATAGAATATTAATAATATAATTGATATTTTTTTCATAGATTTCATTATTTTCATATATATTTCCATTTAACTATTTTGTCTAATTAATATAATAAGTATTTTAAGTGTTTCAAAAATTCATGAAAATCCTTTTAATTTATTATATAAAATTCTCATATTTATTAAAAAACCTGATAACAATAAATACTATTATAAAACTATATTTCAAAGCTTAAAAATATGAAACAAAATCGTCAACTCCAAATAGAGGGATTTTCATGGAAGAGAAAACATTACATTTTTCATTTAATTCCGTGAACCATTTTCCGATCTGGCGGCTGTATGGGTATTATATTTTCCTTTTTTTTTTTTTCTATCGTTGTTGTGCTTTGGATTTACGATTTTTCCGTTCGTCCGTATTTCAAATTTTCCAAAGTTACTAAGTTTAGGTACACACCTAGTGCTGTCCTTAGGGTGAGGTAAGCAGGCCCCTCCCGGGCCCCGCATCTTGAATCCTACAATTGGACCCTGCTGTTTTTAAACTTTTGAAATATATTTTTAGGTTTTAATGAACCCTGTACCGGCTACTTATTAAGGAACATTATATAGGCAATTTAATCACATGTTGTATCAATGACTTACAAATGGTATGAGTGTGAATGTGTCAAGGAATATTGGTGTGAGTGAGCAATATTTACTTATGCCACGTATTTTCTGCCCATTTAAAATATGTAATAAATTGTTTGTCATTGTTATAAGTGACAATTATAAATAAATAATTATAAGTATAAATAAATAAATATAAATAAGTTTACAAAATATAGATAAAATTGATATGGTGAATTTACAATTATAAAAATAAAAAATAGATTATTGATAATTTACAGTATACACTACGTAGTATGGTAATAGGATAATAAATATACATTTAAATTATTAGTTATTATATATAATATTATTTAAATAATTTTTAAAAGATGATAATGAATTAAAAGTTAAAAAATTAACATCATATTTATTAGAAAGGTACATAATACGGTTTACCGGGCTATTCATTGCGTAGTTGGTGCGTTGAGTAGGAACATAGAATGAGGCACGTGACCTGGTTGAACGTTTAGGAACTAAAAAATACAAGCGATTAAGGAACTCAGGACAATCAATATTGTTATGGAGGATATTGTATAAAAAATATAGATCAAGTTTGATTCTACGCAACTCAAGATAATCGAGAGAAAGAAATGTTAAAATTGGACTGTAAGAAGTGTGAGGGATTTGCGGAATATTACAACGATAACAAAGAAACCCTAAAAATTTATTTTTCATAGCTTCCAGTGTACAATTATGTTTTTGAAGATGATGAGACCAAATTATAGAACAATATTCAATCAAAGTAGATCTAATAATGGAGCAGTAGATGAGACGTAATACATTTAAATTATTAAAATTACTAGAAGAAAATTGTATAACACCAAATAGTTTCAAATACTTATTTTTGATATAATTAATATGAGTACTATAAGTCAGCTTACTATCAAAAAAGACCCCAAGGTCTTTGTATTTGAAAACTTTTTTTAAAAGAATATTATTTATGTTGTAGCCAAACGAAATATTAGAACGGGAACGATTAAAAGACATAAATTTACATTTTCGTACATTCAAAGAAAGGGCATTTCGATCACACCATTTTACGAGAGCATTTAAATCAGATTGAAAAAGAGAAGCATCATTTTAAAGATTTTACTATTCGAAAAATTTTAAGATCATCAGCAAATAGTAGCATTTTTGAAAATGAAAATGATATGTCATTAATATAAATAAGAAAAAGTATAGGTGCCAAATGTGATCCTTGAAGGACACCACTAGTTTGCGGATGAAAGTAATTTTTATATTTAACTATCAGTGAACGAGTAGAGACATAGGAAGAGAGCCACACTAAAAGTGGATTGCAGATACCAAATGATCTTAATTTGTCAGTAAGAATAGTGTGATTGACAGTATCAAAGGCCTTAGAAAAATCTGTGAAGATGATGTCGACTTGGTATCCTTTCACAAAGGCATCATTCAGATATTGCTGAAGACTAATAAATTAGTAGCTGTAGACCTTGAATTCCTAAATCCGTGTTGTTCATTGATTATCTTAGAATTAAGGGTAGGAATAATTTGTTTAGAAACCAGTTCTTTAAATATTTAAGGGATTAAGGAAAGTAAAGAAATAGGACGATAATTAGTTATATTAAAAGGGTCAGAGCCTTTGTGAATAGGAGAAATTAAACTAGATTTCTAAAATTCAGGAAATACACCGGATGAGAGAGAAAAGTTGAATAAATAATGGAGGGAGGGGAGGTACAAGAACAAATTTACAATGCTGTAGAAATATATTAGGAATTACATCTGAGCCAGCAGACAATTTAGTGTTAATCAAATTTAAGAATATAAAAATATCAGATAGAGAAATGGAGCAAGAAAATAAAGGAAAATTTAGACTAGTAGGAGTTGATGCAGAATTAGATGGATTAGAAGTGGAATTTTTAGACTTCGATTCAATATAAACACTAGAAAAGTGTTCGGCGAAAAGTGTCGCAAAAATGGTTATGCCCCGGGCCCTGCGAACTATATGGACGGCTCTGTACACACCGCATACACTCTGGATTTACCCCATAGATTTCTTGGATGAAAACCGTTCCATCGTCCGTTCGTTATCGCTTGACGTTTACCTCGCAGACTTCTTATCATTCCGAACTACCAAAATCGGCTTTTGCAACTTTTTCTGAGGTTTTCAACATTGTGAAGGTCGGATTCACGTTTACCGGACATTTTAACGCCGAACTGAATATTTCTATGTCCATGAACCGTCCATGTACAACTGGGACGTTCATTCCAAATATTTGTAAATTATGTGTCAAAATACGATACCGTCCGTTATCTGAATAAATTAAATAGTAGAAATTTCGATTACTTTATTATCTGGATTACATACCTAGTTTAATGGTTCTAATGCGTCGTAGATTAGCGAACTTTTGATACGGATATATCGGTTAGAATCCCACTCCGCCGATAAGATTTATTTCCTCGATCTCAGGGTCCGCGGAGATAACGAATATTTATCCGATATATGCGGTACATAGATGAAATCGTAATACATTTTTTTATCATTGCAACTTTTATTATTTAGTATTTATTTATCATGGTATTTATTATCTTATTATCTTTTTTTACGTTCATTTGAAGTACGTATTGTACCTAGTACCTAATATAAATCCAAATATTTAATCAAATTCTGGGTTTAATAATACCTTGTGACGATACCGCATTGTTTTTTCATATTTATATGCTTCCTTCTAGCGATAATAGTTTTATAAAAACCCGAGAACGGCAAGTCTGACTGACTGATTTATAGAGTCCATATCATTTATATCTCTTAGTAATGAATTTCAAATCATCGGACTTCCGTAGTATTTTTAACAATTTTAATTAAATTTATATAGATATATTCGGGCGAAGTTTTTAGTAATACATTTACCATTATATTGAATGATGTATAATCCAATTTTCAAAAATTTTGGCCTAGTCACCTAAGGGTTTTATATAAAAACTCGAGAACGATAAGTCTGACCAAATTCACATAATATGCAGATAGGTACCCACGAGTGGAGAATCGCATGTTAAATGCTGATCGGAAAATTCAGATGGGGTTCCTAATCCAAAGATTTAATTTGTTTCAGCATACTACAAATCTAGGCAAAATTTATAGTTTAAGGGCCTAATATATAAAATAAAATGCTCTTTTTTAAATAAAATAGTATAATTTTAATTACATTAACTTAAAATAGTATAATTCAAATTTTTAAGATCTAACCGTACACTTATGAATATTTTATATGAAATCTATACAAAATTCTCAAAATTGTGTATTGATCTATATCAGACTTCAAATTAAATAACCATGTAAATGGTGATTCTTCCCACGCATTTTTATCAACATTTTCATTTATAATATTGACCATAAACACTCAATAGTTTGAGTATTGACTCCTGTAGATGGATCTACAAAATTTTTCGAGTGACTTATGGTATCATGGTTGTACCTAAATGTATTTAAGTTTTAATGTTGCCCATTCGTCGGATACTATTTTTCTAGGAAGCACTTTATTCTGTATAATTGGAATAAGTGTGTCTCGATCATAGCAATTTTTTCTACAGCATAGTCTAAAAACCCATGGAACGCAATTCACCACGAATTGTCCGTAATTTCTATTATTATTTTCCTGATCCGAGTCTGAATCGAAATATGAATTTTTGGAAATCATTTCATCTCATCGATCTTTTAATGATATTCTACCTTTGATGTATTTACGTTTACCTCATAGTAAAGATTGGTCAATTTCAGTAGTTTCATTAGACCCTCCTATAGGTTCAAAATTTTCAAACAAAGCACAGCAAACCTCGCCATAAATATTAAGTCCTCTACAGTAGGTACTGTTCAATTGGCCATTAAATGAACACATGGTAGTTATTAATAAATCTTCAGATTTCAAACCAATAAAAAACTAACTCAAGTATTTGAGAAACAGTTAAATATGAATTAGAATGCCCATTTAAATTGGTATATATAAAAAATATGTTTTTTATTTATGTATCGTTGTTGTACTTGATACAATTAGGTAAATTGTACTATTAGCTACTAATTAAAACTTTTGTAAGAAATCCAAACTAGAACTTAGAGCTTTAACTCACTCGCACTTAGTGGAATATTTATCTATTTAGCGATTAAAATTACAATTTGTAACTATATATTACATAATAGGTACCATCACGGTAGATCATGTATTGCACAAATGCCAAAAATCGTTTCAAAAACCAAAAATAATCATAAAAAGTCTTCAAATGGAGGAAACCCTAGATTAAAAAGATGAGAAAAATAAAATGATATTGAAAATTTTTCTCGGCACTGTACTGCGAATTGCAATATAATTAAACATATTGCATAGATATAATATATAATGTTAATACATTTCAGATTCTGAGCGAAGCGAGGAATGTATTGGTTTTACGATGATGTTTTTTTTTTTCGTGTCTGTACTCAAAAAATCTATAAGAAAAACTTCTTCAATCGTTACATGTAGCTCTATTTTCTGGTAGCAAATTGTATCTAGTTGGTATATTAGAAAAATGATTTTTCGAATTTTTAATTTTTAGTACTTTAAAGAAGTAATTTTTCAGTTTTTCCTATAATTTTCTTATACATAAATGAAAACTACATTTCATAATAGAAATATTTTATATATGCAGTAGAAATAACTAAATAACAAATAAAGTTGTCATGGTTACTGAATTTCAATTTATATTTAAACTAGCTGAATAACCCGGCTTCGCCCGTGTGCAGTTTTTTGTGTTACGTATATATATTTTTTTTTTATCAGTTTTTATATTACAGTTTTACATTGTTTTTAGATGTCTTGACCCTGAGTTGCCCGTATTTTGTAACAACCAGAAATTTTGCAAAGTATTAGTGTATTTTTGTATTTCGAAGACAAATTGTAAGATATAATTATAATCAGAAAAATACTAAAATTGTATTGATTTTTATTGAAAAAAATGTTTTTGAATCATTATACGTATTATTACAATTCTTTTTATTATTATTATCATTTATTCATCTTAATACCTCTTTACAAACTGTGTTTTTTGTGCTGCCTTTTGGGACTAAAATAACCCCAGTACTGGCTGAGCTAACTCTAGAACATGCGACATAGAACTGGCCATGCGAAAAACATTTTTCTTTCAAGTCAATACCAGCCATTCTCAATGATTGTCTTTGAGACTCATTTATAGTCATAGAAAAACAAACTTTGAGAGGGAACTGTATTCTTTTAAACTCAAAGGGATAATCAGTTAGAATTAACGTTATTCTTGGGATGAAAACTATATATCCTCGAGCATACCCAGTGATAACTATGGCTT
>JAIPRL010003349.1:0-47946 GCA_025469235.1 Pemphigus obesinymphae | reverse complement strand
CTTATCTATTTAGTGTATAAATTATCACTTTATTATGAAAACACAAATCGTAATATCAATATTTTGAACTGATTATACTGTGTGATTATACAAAATACATAGAATGAACAAACGAGAAGATGGCCGCTACGTTTTTGTGTGATAAGTATCTTTACCGTGTTAATTTTTATTAGTGTCCGGGGCCTGATTAGACTACGGTACGTGCAATGGGCGGGCAACTAAATACATTTCGAACCTTTACATTTTACGAGTTACATAAATATATTTTAAAAGTTCATTTTTACATAAGTTTATTATTTAAATATGGAGGATGATACAATTAACGTTCATGCAAGTTCAACTGTCAAGTATTAATCTAATATAATATAGGTAGTAGATTATAAAGCAGTAGGTATAGTCTCAAACATGCGGCCACACGTGGCCAACGAACCATTTCGATATATTATATATTTAAAAAAAGGTAAAAAGGTCTACGAAAATGTTTTGCCAGCGAATCTTCGATGTATATTCGATGTATGGTTCGTTGGTAATCAGGGTCGGACTGGCCCGGACCGCGTGTAGGCTGGTCTATAAATTTTTTTAGATAATAATAGTATATTAACCGAAGCTCTTCTCAAAATCGTTTTTATCGAATGCGATGTTTTATCATTGCTTTCATGTATAAAATAATTACACAACCAAGGTGGATCTATAAGGTGTAATCACTCCTTTTAAACGCCATGAGGAAAAAGTGATTGAAAATTTTACCCCACTTACTGTCTCCACTAGGAGCGCTGACTATCCGATGAGGTCCAAAAATTTGAAATACATAGTGTATGTTTATATATGAAAATGAGAACACATTCATTAAATATTATAAATTAAAACTTATTTTCCCAGACTATTATAAATATTATTATTTTAATTGTTTAATTTATAATGCAATTATTATATAAAAATGTAACAGTAATTTACAATGGAACTATATAGGTACTTACTATTTGTTTAATAAAACAAATATCTCAGGCATAGTACCTACTTAGTTTGTTTACTTGCATTTTGTTTTATATTTCCAGTTTTGTAAAGTATTTGAATACTTTTTTTTGTATTCGAATACTATTTTAAATACTTTTTATAAAAAGTATTCAAATACGTATTCGGAATAAGTTTTTTCGTATTTTTATTCACGATATAAATACTTTTTTTCTGAACTCGATGAATAGTTTCAAATTTGTGACAATATAATTTTTAAATTTAAAATCGTAGTCTTTATATGGTATATAATAAATTAATTATTAATGCAATTGATATTCACAATTCAATAATAACTATATTTCAATATTTGATAATATATAATATGATATAATGATAATATATCATTCATAATGTTATTCATTTATCAAAACAAAGTTTATGTAAATAAAAACAAATAGTAAAACTTTTCACGGAAATTTCTGGAGGCTAGAAATTTCCTACTTACATCACTATGTATAGCATATTATGCTTTATTTATATTTAGCCATGGTCAGTAATTTGAGTACATATACCTTTGGGGGATGAAATATTGAAGGAGTTTTTTTTTCCTTGCTCTTAAAATAATTTGGTTTGTTTTGGCAATCAAGAATTACACCCAGGAATATAACACTTAAGAGGCATAATAGAGTAATATATAGTAATATATTAGTAATAATTATATTGTATACTATAAAAAAAAGGCGAAACATATATTTAGGAAAATGTATACCATACACATGAAAAGCATTGGAAACTGTGAATAAAAAGATAAGAAAAATTCCAGGGAAAATTAATGGAAAATTTTTAATATTTAATAATAATAAAAAAAAACCGCTTGTTTATAGAATAATGTATAATATTATAAATTATATTAACAAGAAAATTTGTATGTGTTATTTTTATTTCGAATACTAGGATATAAATTTGTCTTCATTTTAGATTTACTAAAAAATTTATTTTTCTTAATTTCACTTGAGTTTTGCTATTTTTTCTGTATTTCTGCATATATTCAAATATAATTTTGAGCCCTCATCGGGTAATCAGCGCTCCCGGTGGCGTTATTAAGTGGTGTATATTTTTCGATCAACTGATAAGCGGAGTGTCGACACCTTATAGATCCACCTTGATTATAATATTATTTTATAATCTAAAAGTATATAAAAATAATGCAAACACAATAACATATAAAAAATTAGCCAAAAGTTAATATTTTAGAAAAGGTGGTGTTTTGCAATATATTAATTCATAAAAATAGTTATTTGATAAGTAAAATGAAATATTTTTTTTATTTATATTGAGCGATTTAATAAAATTAGCTAGAAAATAACCTTAACATGGGTGTCTTCAAAATATTATTTTCCACCAATTTACGTATATACCTAAAGGTTTTTTAACTAAAAATATAAAAATAAAATAATCTAAAATAAATTTTTGTGTGATTTAAGTAAAAACGATTTTGGACAAATATCGTGATTATACGACAATAAAATGCGATACGAGACTACGTATATATTACTTATAAAAAAATCTATTTAAAAAAAAATGTTTAACACATTTTATTAATTTTGTAAGGTACCAATATCAATTTAATAAATCATTGTAAAAATATCCAGAAAATTATGTTTATCCTTGTTGCCATCGAGTAAATATATTAGTACTGTATTAGGATAGTTGTAATGATGAGTTTAGACAAAAAAAAAAAAATAATCCGTTTTACAAGAAATTATCAAATTTACATATAAATACTATTGAAACTCGATTAAAATATGAAAACTGGTCCATTTGGCTGCAATCCTCATATATAGTAAATACTTACTATATAATATATATTTTTAAATATGTGATGTAAATGATATATGTATGTATAATGTATATTTTATATATATATATTTAATACATACATATATGAAGTCAAAAATTACTTTGGGAATACTCTGGTTAACGGGCCATTGGTATTACATAGTGCATACTCATTAATAAATAATAATATTCAAAGTTTAAAACTGACTAAAACTAAAGTTTGTTTCCGTCCAATTAACACCACAAAATATTTAGTTAAAATATCATATAACTCAGTGTGAAACGAATCACCGACAACAATATTTAGATTATATATTACACAAGCGTCCAAGAAGTCGCAAGATCGGTTTCTGTTCTAGGTTTGTTTTGAAACGATTTGTTTTTCTAATTTTTTAAAATCATTTGAAACGGTTACGCGTGAGTACCAGATTTTTACATTGATAACTTTTACAATAACGTATTTTCACCATCTATGTATTATTATATTGTATTGATATTGTAAAGCGTCTGTATACAAATAAAATCATAGTTTATATCATAATAAAATAAAATCTCGTACATCGATTGGTCGAAAACCCCGATGACTGCGAAAAAAACGCATTATTTGCCAACGCCAAAAAAAGGTGACAGATTAAAAATTCAAGATGCCCAGTAAATTGTTTCGTATACATCAGCCTTAGTCTTTGTTTCTAAATGTAATCCTAATTTTGGTATTTTAGACATTATACTGCTGATTATCTGGAATATTTATTTTTATATAGTATACTGTTTGAAATATATTATTTTATTATCAGGAAAGCTTTTTTTTCTAAAATTAAACTCCCACTAACAGATCCAAATAGAATAAAAAAAAATAATAATAATATAACCATTATATTGTAAAACCATCAATCAGAATCAGAAAAATATCTTTATATTATGGCTGCCATAGGTAATACGTCCATTGCAGTTTACGGATAATACGATACGACAAATTGTATTAGTAAATTGAAATATTTTTTAATTGTTCAGTTTAAATTTTTATATAAACAATTTAGTTTACAGCCTGCTACATATTTTAGTCTCTTAAATTTAAATCTATATATACGAGATATCGAGTACTCTCTTAAATTTATTAATTCTACATTGTATAAACAATAAAAAAGTCATTAAAACTACAAAAATATACAAAACGTGTCCATATAAAATAGTTATAGGGCAAATAAAGATATTTATGAAATTAAGATAAGCAGTGTTGTAAGTATAATACACAATGTATATTATTAGTACCTACTTGGCAAGAAAGGGAATATAGAATTTTTTATCCCACTTTTTAAAAATAAAACACAAATTCTAGGCTAGTTGGGCTAATATCCCGTCAAAATCAATCTTATACTCTTAAAATAACAATAACAAATTGGAAGATGGGGTGCAAATTACCACATCATCCCCAACCTCAGATAATCTGCCACTGTACCAACTATAAGATAAAATGCGTAGGTACCTATAAACATAATATTATTAGACACCTATATAAAAAATGAATTAATAACTATAAAATTATTAAGTATACGCTATGATATTGTATAGAAATGAAAAATTACTGTTTTTACTGCGAGTAATATAACACTAAAGAAATACATTTTCATCTGTATATCTGACTAAATTCATTTCTCTAAAATACATTTTAAGTTTTATAACTGACTTAATTGGTTGGCTATGCTTTATTTTGCATCGTGTTAAAAAATAGAGACAAAACATAACCGTAAAATATACATAATATAGATCAAAAATAGTATAATCCATATCTTCTAACGGGTAGATGGATTATAAAAATGATGTAGGTAATTTTTGTTTTTATAATATCATAATTTTCTTAGTTTATTAAATAAACGATTGACTTTTAAAAATCCTATATTGACAAATATATGAAAAATTATAATTCCCATATTATAAGTAGGCTTACTTCCGATGTTTCTAGTAAAAATAATGGAATTAAATTTATAGTGAATAATAGAATATTATAAATATTGAATCTATCGAATTCCCTGAAAATGGTCGATCTGAACTATTGCAGATGGTTACATTTCGATAAATTTTTACAATAATTTCAATTTTACCAACATCAAATCAACATAAATAATTTTAAGAAATACGATTTCATTGATTCAAACTGCAACCGTTGGCATGATTGAAATGACATAAAAATCGCCATTTTCAGTTGAAAATATAGTGACAATATATTTGTAACAATTCAATATTTAACAATATGTAATCGGTATGTGTGCCCGTATACCTCTATAAATCCCAAAAAATACTAAAACTCATATCAATTAATAGGTACCTAATATTTTTTGATAATTTATTAACACTATTATTATTATTATTTATTGACAATAATTAACAAACATGGTAAGTATTTTATTTTTATTTGGCTATGGTATAGGTACTAAAAAAAGTTTTTTAACTTTTAAGTTTTAACATATTTTTGTTTTACAAATTTCAGGTTTTTTTTATTATTAACATAATAATGCATCTAAGTAAGTTTAATAATAAAATGAGTACATTATTTATTGATTATTTCTTTTTGAAGTTTGAAGTTACACCAGTATTAGTAGGTAAAACATGAATTCTATTAATTTTATGGACTCTAATGTTATGGGTATAGGTATTGTACTTAGACATAAGAATACCAATACAAACAATTAGACATTCAAATCTATATTTGCGGGTAGCCCGGAGGATATAAGTATACGTATAGAATAATTCGTAATAATTTAGGCAATATATATTTTTAATCAATGCTAATACCAATTGATTTGAAATAGTATGCGATTAAACATACAATTTAAATGATACCTGGATAAAAAAAAAAAGTTTAAATTAAAATCTATTTTCATTTATTTACCAGTAAGTAGGTACCTATATTGAATTTACTTGTAAATTTATTATCGTTTTATCTTATATTCTATTTTTGTGTTCAAAATTAATATCACATATGGTTTGTAAGACTGATAACCTGACCCTAACCATATAAAAAAAAACCGGTTTATCAAACACATATTATATTATATGAGAACCCGTATAACCCTAACCATTATACGGGCCATTATATTTGGTACACCGTGTAATAACAAACAATAGCCCGCATTAGTAGGTACGGGTGAAAAACCCAGTTGTATAATAATATAATATTATTATCATACTATATCTATAACTATTATTAGACGTAAATACAATAATAATATAGTACACCTAACTCGAAAGACATTATGAAACCAAATTTAAATATATTCATAGAATTTCGTAAGAAATACTCGACGGACGCGAACGACGAATTTCTTGTAGCGTACGGTTTAAATGAATAAATATCAAGCACAATTTATATCGGCCTGTTGGTCTAGGGGTATGATTTTCGCTTCGGGTGCGAGAGGTCCCGGGTTCAAATCCCGGACAGGCCCGATTAAATTTTTGCGTTTTTTTTTTTCACATCCGAACGATTGGATAGACGAGGACTTTCTCCCGATACCACTGTCGACGGATTCCCCCCCCCACGCTTACCGAAGGCTCGGACGGTCTCCTAGACAAGGTATTGTGCACAATACCGATGGAAGGAGAGTGTTTACGTCACGATGGCCATTGAACCGCACGTTTGGACTCTCGAGTGTGCCGCGTTATCATTCGACTTGTGATAAAGTATAATTAATTGACGTTATGGTAACGCGCGCATCGTATTTTATTAATTTCAAAATATAATTTTATAATTTATGAATAATTCATGAATAATATTGTATTTTATAACATATCTTCATTAATTTTTAATTTGTCAATAATTTAATTTTCAACATTTCAAAATACTTTGCTTCGTATTAATATAATATATTTCTTAACTATCATTGATTTAGTAATATTTATTTATTAATAATATATTAAATGTTTATTATTTTATTTAACATTAAAATTGTCTTCTAAAATGGGTATCAGTAGAATGAACCATTTTATGTATACATTTTTTGGATTCGAACATAAAGATATCTTTATCAGCAAATATAACATCTTAAAATCTGGGAAGTACGTAAACTGATTGAATTGAAAATATTTAATTATTAATAATTATTATACTTTAAATAAATATAATATGCATAATTAAAACATATTATTATATATTTATATATTTATGAGTCTGTAAAATGTAAGTATAGATAAATGTATTTATTTATTAATTCATAACAATCACTTAATAAACACCAAAATTAATATGTCATATGATTTCACAATCAAATAAAATCGATAACATAAACCAAAAATAGGTTACAATTAAAAAAAAAAATTTAAAAACTAATTGATATATCTTAAGTATGTGAAAACCCTAACCATTATATTTGGTGTAAGTGCTGTAGTTCACTAAACAATATCTAATAACCCGTATAATAATTCAGGAATAATAATAATAATAATGAAAAAACTAAATATTCTTATTTGTTAATTATTTATCTAACTGATTCCATTATTTGTTGATTATTATTTTTTTTTTAAATGACAACCTACCAATATATTTTTAACTTCCTAATCATTTTAAATTTTTGCAAAATTGTTTAAATACCTACATGTGGAATGACAGGGAGATATAAACATTTTCAGAAAAATATTATGTTTTGGAATATAATATTTAAAGTTAAAATATAAACAACTACCTATACACAAATTATAAAATAAAAAAATCATCGAGTGAAATAATTAAATAATTAAATACAATTTTAATCTTACCTACAAACTTAATATTGTAATTATCAAAATAAATTAAAAATAAAATTTAATAACTATATTCTTACATACTAAAATTGACAAAGATAAATGTTATATTATCTAATGATAAAATAAATGTTTTTATATTAAAAATGAATCACCTCCCATAACTTTATACCTACTTAAAATATCGTGTTGTCGTCATTGTACATCATTTTGCAGACCTAGAGTAAAAATATTCTATGTCAGTTGTTTGTTTTAACTTTTTATATTTTCATATTAATCTTTGAATAGTGCATGTTTTAAGATAGAAATTATTTAAATCCAACTAATAATGAATGAGATACACTAATCAAAACGGTTCTATGTCTTTGAAATTAAAAGATGTATGAATTTTGATTAGATAGAACCTTTTTACTCTTAATTTTGTTTCAGAATAAAAATGTTCTATAAAGAATAATGAAAATTTTATTTAGAGTATAATGACGTAGTGCATAAAGTATATAATATATATCATTAATCGTGATACGTTGTACACAGGTATCTTTTGACTTGATTTAATAAATTGTACATATTACATATTTTATTTTAAGATATTTATCTCACTATTCGAAATTATAAAATGTATTATAGATTATAAATGTTCTAGCTATTAAATTTTAAATACATTGAGAGTAAAATGGTTCTTTATGTAAAACCTTTTTACTGTAAACGGTTTTATTTTTATTTTTAATACATTTATTTAGACACATAGGTAATATATATTCATACGTTATATTATTAAAGAAAACTTGTTTGATTTTTTGATATAAATTATGTAAGATTTGGTCTACTCGATGAGTATATTATTATTAAGTATATTATAAGTGTTATGACGCCATTTTAAATGTCAGCGCGAATGCGTGAACATTTTTACATACGAAAAGGCTCATAATAATAATATATAATAAATACATTTTCTTTTTAAAACGAAATAGGTATCGATCGAATGAATTCGTATGATTATTACATAGAATGCCAATTTCCTGTACTCGAACGTGTATACAAAACCATATTTCTATATATATATCACACATATTATATAAAGGAGTTTGCTCTAAATAAACACTGCAGTATTATAATTTTTGTATACGATATTACGATAATGATATTAATACTGTATACTATGTTATATGTTATAATGATATAGTAAATATATAGAAATATTAAATATTTGACTTCTGACATCAAAAGTTCAAAACCTAGTCGTAATTTTTAATGTTGTAAAAAAAAAACACTTATGACATACCTATAAATACAAAATATAATATGTAGGTAGGTACCTACTTCAAAAAAAAAAAAAAAAATGTATATGTATAAATACATATATATAATATATTATATTTAAACTGTAAACATTTGAAATACTTTGACATTTTATATAATATTTAGAATCAATTAAGGTTTTATTCATTAAGTATTTTAGTTTTATATTCATATTTAATATTATATAATATATTTAAGAAAATAACGATAATGTAACAACATTATAAAATGATGGGAACTCTCTTTCACTCTTTCTTTCCGATATAATTTATAGAAAATAGAAAAATCAGATAACTTTTGCAAAGTATAAATATCTGATAATTATAATATTATTAGTCTTAACATTTTCCATAATTACAAAAAAAAAAGTTTTGACGTACCTAGTTAATAATAATAAATAGTAATGATACAAAAATACTTTTATGTAATGTGAAAGTAATTTTAATATTTATATTTAATGTAACGTGTAAAGTGATTTAATTAAGTACTTTAATTCATTAGCTTACCAATCTCTACTAGAAATTATCTATAATATAAAATAATATAAAAATATAAATTAATAAATCGAAATCAAATTGAGAAACTACAATTTTAAAAAATAATGTAAAAATATTGGCATAGGTGCTGTGTAATATAGGTAATATACCAACTGTTCAAAATCTAAAATTTAAAAAGTATATTTTATTACCTACCTATTAATAGATAGAGGGTTAGTTTTCAATTAGTTTAAGAAAAAATTATAATATAATACATTTATATATATATATATATTAAATTTATTTAAAAAACTTTAAAATAATATTTTTATTGTTTAAATAATACACGTAGAAACGAAATTTAATTGTTATAATATAATTTAACGACTGATAAACCGATTAAACATAACTGAAGTATTATGAATTTTGTTTTTATAAAATGACAGTAAAGAGTAAAATAAATAAATGATCTATACAAAGTAATTTTTTTTATTACGAACTTTTTTTTATCCGATAAATATTTCCCGAGTAATAATAGCATTTAAATTTAAGATGCAGTGGAGTGGATATATAAACTGTAATAGCATGTAAATACGTTGAAAATGACGTACTCCAGTATACTTCTACTCCTGATCTTGAATTTAAATACTTATTAATCGAGAAATTTTTATCAAATTTAAAAAATGAAGAAGTGTTAATTCTCATAAAAATTTATTCTACTGGAGTTCAGAATTTAATTTACAGGTTTAGTTTTGAAAATGTATACTTTTTTACGGTTTAACTAATTTTGAAATATATAGATTTAAGGCTACAAACAATTTTCTGAAACAAATTTCATAAAATTTTTTTTCTTTCCCAATATATGTATACTTGCCCATGATAAATAATATCGTTCTATATACAAATATAATAAATACCATAAATTATTTCATTGTTTTTTTATTACTTATTTATTGTTTCCGCGAACACCATACAAATTTACAAAATTATTATATATTTTGGAATCGTGTATGTGCTGATTTTGAAAAAAAAACACAATACTATTATGAATGTTTTTCTCTTTCAAAATAATATTTCGCAATAATTACCATGAAAATAACATTGCAATGTAGAACTATTAACTATAGGTATATAATATCAAAAGTTCGAATGTTGAAGATCAATAAAACATTTACAAAAAACACTTTAAAAAAAGTAAAAAGAAATAAAACTACCTAAAAAAGCCCCCAAGTATCCTAAAAAAGCACTGAAAATCCTAAAAAAAAAAAAATATTTATTTACACACTTATTTTGTATTATTTGTTATATTTAATTTAGGTATACCTATTATATTAGCAGATAATATGAATATTGCAAAATACAGTTAATTCAAAATTATTTTTCAAAAATATGAAATATTATAATAAAAAAATACATAAAATCCTAAAAAAAATTATAACAAATAAAGTGTAATTGCATATCCGGGTCATATCGATAAATTGAACATTATAAGACAAAATCAATAAGATTCATTCCCGCAGATAGTATGATATAAAAATAAATATTAACCTTTTAAATATATCAATACGTTTTAACATTTAAAAGACCTTAAAACGCATAAAAATAAAATTTACTAAAAATACTAAAAGACAAAATTAAATTTCGTGTATTAATTGTACGTAGTATGAAACAATTTTATAGCTGATGTAGCTTCATATTGAACTAATTAAAAAAAATCAAAATCAAAAGCCTATAAAATCCAAACTCTAATAATACCCGATTTAGAGGTACATAATTATAAAGATTTATTTATAAAAGTTAATATTTGTACATATGAATATTATAATCAAATAAAAGTATACTCGAGGAAATATACAAAAGTTATATCAAATATTTTTTTCTTAAATATTAATTAATTAATTGTAATTTATTTCAATAACTCTATAAGAAAAAAAAAAACAGCCGTAAAAATTAATTTATTATTACGTCATGTATCTTAGAAATATTGTACGATTCGAGTTTAAACTCATGGCGATATTTCAAAATCAGCGTCACAAAGTCTTTAGAGAACTTGACAAATTATGTCCACCGTGATGGTATACTGATATATATCATCCTCGAGTGACCCATTGAATGGAACGTTATTTTTTTTTTTTTTGGATTGGGCAAGATCATTCGCGTTAAAGGGTCGACCCTTTTTTGACGACTAAAAACACATGTTAATGTTTCCGCGGTCAATGTACAAACGATTTTTCATTCCCGACCCTTGTGTCGTTCGTCGGTCCGTGTGCTATAATATAATATTATAAATCATTTTCGAATACCACGAAACTTATAAACGAAATAAACATTAGAAAACCGATTTGTTGCAAAATAAAAGGTCAAAATGGGAAGTCATATAATATATATTGATTCAGCGTAATTGTTGACCTCAAAAATGCTTTTTTTTTATCATATCTCATCTCTTTAAATATAGAATTTCGATTACTTTAAAAAGTAGGTACTAACATGAAAAAATAAGCTCTTAGAACTCCCAAAAAATTATATTAAAATATTCTAATCCGAAAAATATATTTAATTTCAAAATATTATAGGTACTAATATACATATAAATGATGAAAATATTTAAACAGCGAACAATAAGGAAAACTGTTGAATTGTTATGAGGATAATTTTATTTAACTAATTAATAGTACCTACATATGAATACGTTTTGTTTTTGTTTCGTTTATATAGAAAATGTATATTATGTATATTATATAGATACCTATCTAAGAAATTCGAAAAAATAAATATAAATATAACCTAAAGAAATGCATTTAACACTAAACAAATTTGCATATAACAATCAGAAAACAATCTAATAATCATCAAAATCTGATATTGATTATTTCAAAATTCGTATTAAGAAAAGTATATTATATACTATATTATATTATAGGGAATAGGGTATCTCTGTTATGTTAATTTTCTGTTAAATAATGTGATTTATAAAAATAAATAAAACGATTTATCTCGTTTAAACTATAAGGTGATACGGAAAATGTAAAATCGTGAGTATTTCATCGGTCGAGTAAATATCCTTTTTCCTTTATTAATTACACGTTTTGGTTTTTCATTACTCAAACATTCGTTTACACTGCGGTCTGCGTTTCACCTAAAATCGTTATAAATTCAAGTATTAATTTTATGGATTATTTGAACTTTTTCAAATTATTTTTAAAAAATTATTTTCTTATTTGAACTTTAAAAAACAACTTAAATTAAAACCTTCTTAGAACCTCAAATAATCACTTAAACTCTAAAAATATGTATTTATTATATACAACCAAAAACTAATAAATTGCCAAAACACAAAGTTGTTGTGACTTAAAGTCTGTACATGATTGTTAGTTTTGGAATTAAGAGTCAATAACGTAATGGATGTAATGACACATGTTATTGATTTGTTATTTTTTTAGTTTTATGTTACTGTACATAGGTTTAGATACCGTTGTATACGTTTGTCCATAGTTACTAGTATTCATACCTAGTACCTACACGATTGTTCATTTGGTTACTAGACAAATGGATATTATTTTTTTTTGTTTTATATTTTAAGATATATTATTTAATAAATACTCTTAGTAACTGGAAATTTAGCAGGCTCGTAAAATGGGCTTTCCTAACATGTTTTTTTTTTAATTTTTCTAAAAAAAATTACGAAAAAATTGAAAAATTACATTTCTAAAGTATTGACCAGGTGTACCTATTCCTACTGGAAAATGGACATACATGAAATGTTCTATTTATTAGTAAACTTTGGTACAATCGTAAAAAAACCACAGGATTGGTACATTAGCAGTAAAAAAAATAATAATTTTACTTATTACTCAAAAACAATAAAACTAAAGATGTATGCTTAAAACGAAAAGAAAATATAAAAATGTTGTCAACTAACACTAAATAAGAACAGTTTGTTGTCTATGCAACCGGGAATCAATAATATATAATAGGTACTAAAATAATACGAGTTATAACATATTTAGAGAGAAATTACCATAAAGTGTGCAGCGTAAATTATAAACGTTGTTGCTCATAAACAAAATATGTTTAGTCATAAATTCGTAAAAAAATTTATCAAATCAATAATAGCGTTGAAATGCATAACAATACATTTTTTTAATATACAAGTTTTGTTCGTGTATCGCGATATACGTATTATACCTTAATATTATATCATATAAAACCATAACTACGACGGGTATATTTTTTCACAAATATCATAGATAAATTAGATGAATACAGTACACATATATTATTTAATATACGCGCTATATAGTTGTATAAAATAAATATAAAAATTCATACGACGTTTTAACATTGTGTATTAATCTTTAATTAATTAATTAATTTTTTTATTAAACTAAAAACACCCCCCCCCCAAAAAAAAAAAAAAAAAAAATGATCGAACTTTAAAAACGGTATTGAATACACTATACGTATGCCCTCAATTCAATTTGAGCATTAAAAATAATGAAAACGTAATTATTTTTGGTTATTTAGGTATCTTATACCTACTATAATATTATATATAGTGTACTATACTGCAAAGATGTTGATATTATAAGTAAATAAATAATAAATACGCCAGTGTTTCGGGTCATTAATTTTAACGCAAACAACGAATTCATAGTAGACATTTCTTATTAACGGGGTAGAGACGTGTTCAAATAATATTCTTATATACAGTTTAAAAATAATTACATTATACGTTGTTTTCGTAATTACGCGGTTTTATTGCCTGCGATGTATATATTCGCGAATAAATGAGTAATTATTTTGTCTTTTTAAGACAATTATGCGCGCACACACATTTTCAAACAAAAGTGGTTTCAGCGTACAGCTGTTGTTCAATATTTATCATCGAAAAGTTTGTAGCCGTAGATAATTAAATGTGTCTTTTTTTTTTTTTCACTTTACCTGAAAACTTTTACGAGACAATTTATTTTTTATTTTTTATTTTTTTTTTGTTGATGAACGCAAATAAACAATATAAAAAAAATAAAATGTATACACGAAAACACAAACAATAAAATATGTTTTCTAGCTTAATTGCTTAAACGGTGAAGAGGGGGTTAAAAGGGATACATTTCCTCCTTAGATATTTATTTTGGAAGAGATAAATGTATTGTTTTGCCTCTACCTACGTCAACGGCTTGAAAATATATAGATATTTGTATCAATATATAGGTACGTCTTGATAAGTATATTTCATATTATATTCACATATTATATTCTATCGATATAGACTACAACTCAAATAATTTAAATTTATATCTTAAGTTATTTTTAAAAACTAATTTTAAATTAATTAATGTTGCATTTATTGATACATTTTCACGTGTTCACATTCATTTTACATATTACATAATATACAGATTCAAAGTGTGTTATTGTTTACGCTAATATTGTATATGCTCATAATTAGTAAATATACATTTGGAATTACTGGGGGAGGGGGAGGGTGAAAGGTTCCCTAATATATATTTTTGAAAAGTAGATTAAAAATAATTTAATACAGTTCCCACGTCCTATATGGATATAGTTTCAAGTTACGATCCTGCGTATTCTAAATATACTCGTTCGTAAAAATAAAAAAAAACACTTCTCAACTGGTTTAGATAAGTCAGTTAAGTATTTGTTTAGTCGTTTTTAATTCAACGATATATTATTCCGAAACTAAGTATAATTTACTGATGAATAAATTACATTTTAATCGAAAACGTTTAAACTTACATAATAAAATACGATGTAAGTTTACGATATTATAATATAATATATTATATTATTATATCACCTATACAACGAAGTTATTTGGATAGCATTCCGATAATAGATATTATACTAATTTGAAAGTCCTTATTTCTCTCTTTAATTTTAAAACTTTTATTCCAAGATGTATTCAAAACTTTCTATTTAAAAAAAAAAAAAATAATAATATGAACAGATCACAAAAACCGGGATATTTATGTATTTATTTATTATGATATGTCTTTAATGGGAAACATCTATCCACTTTCATCATACTTAAGTATCAAAATGTTTTCGAAAAGTATGTATTTAAAAAAAAATCTGTTTTCAAAATAAAATTACGTTTGGCAATTATATTTGGTAAAAATAAAAAATTCATAAAAATATTTTATTTTTCATTCGACATACAGAAGATTTAATTTTGTTCTACCGAAATATTTCTTAAATTAGAACATAATTATTATATATTGTTTCCCAAAAAATGCGAACAATTTGGAAGTTTCATAATAGTATATACCTATTTTACTTGAAAACAAATTTTTCCTTATGTTATCATCTAAAGGAATTGCAATTATATTTTATAATCAGAGGAAATATTTTCATAAAGAATGTATTTGTTTAAAAATACAATATTCTTTTTTTATTATTATCATAATTATTATTTAAACACTAAATACTAATTTAAACATTAAATGATTCACGGAATAGTTATTATAGATAGTTTTTATTCTTTTATGGAAAATATTTTATATTATTTCATATATATATTTTTTTTATACATTTAACGTAAATAATTAACATTTTAATTCTATATCAGTTATCTATACCCAAATGGTACAATGCACACAAAAACACAACTAATTATTATTATTGTTATCCAAGGATGTGGAAATAATTGTATTGAAAATGTTCAACTTCTGATCCTACATTTTTAAATAAAAAAACAAGACTATTAAAATGTAATTTAATATTTTTTTTTTGAAATCAATAACATTGTTATATGATTTAAACATTTTATTGTAAGTATAAATACTACCTATATTATATACTTAATTTTCTGTATATATTTACAGTTAAGTTAATTTACCAAGATATCCTAGAATATAGAACTGAAAACATTTTTTACATTATAAAAGTAATATTATAGTTTTACTGAATTTAAAGCATTCTCTTCTGATCAATGAACTGATATCAGTTTAGCGGTTTCGATTTTTGGTTTGGCGTATGGTTTTTAATCTTAATGATTTTACCAGTTTTAAGAACCTTTTTGATTTTTGGTTTTGTTTAAAACACGAAAAAAAAAAATGTGTATAAGTTACTAGTTTTTGGATTTTTAAAATTTATCATCAAAAAAAAAAAAGTCATTCAACTTTTTGTTTAATATAGTTGATGAGAAAAATAAATTGGTTAACATTTTTGTACCACAATGTTCTAATGTTTTAAAATGTTCTAAATGGTTACCAAAAATACAATATTTTACTTTAAATTTCGATTTTCTACAATATTATGTAGAATCCTAGGTTAAATCCGAATAAATAAATTAATATTAATGTAAGTAAACCAAAATCGATCAATACACCTATACATATTTATAATGTAAATAAATTTTAAACAAAATTTTATAATTTGAAAATAAAACAATTATTGCCTATTTTTTTATAGTTTCAATAACCATATTGCAAGAGCTAGAACATTTTTCTTGACATAATCTAAAACCTTGATACCTAATTTATATTAATAAATATAAATAAGCTGACAAAAATGTAGAAATACAGTGAATTATTAATTAATAAAATGAAATGAAAATTAATTTTAGATATTCATTTTGATTACGAAATTCGGAAATCTAAAAGTAAAATCTAAATTCTATAGTTCTATGTACGTGTATTTCATTATATTAACATATAGTCTCCAAGTTAATAAAAATGGTTCTTTAAAATTACGTCCTTTAGTCTGACGTATGTTTTTGAGTGTTCTCATACCTTCAAATCGTCACATAATACCTATATATATTCTGAAAATATGAAAAATTTAAATATGGTTTTAAAATCCTTTTTATAGTATTATTATTACGGAGACTCAATGTTGTAATAGGAAGAATTTTAAAAAAGATACTGAAATCAAAAATGAAAATAAAGACCGAGAGCGAAAGTGTATATAATAATATGAATATATTATATTGTCACAATATGGATAAGTCACATTTTTAGATGTAAATTATGTTGATTTGCAATTCCATTCAATTTAAACAATATGTTACATCTTTTCAAATAAATCTACCTGTACTTATATCAGATGCCTATTACGGTTTTCTACGTTTATAAATAGGATTCAAATAGAAATTAAATACAATTCACTCATAATCAGGGTTTTAAATATATAAAGATTACACCTTATTTTGATGTTTTGTACTTTATTTTATATTTTTTAACTGAAAAAGTTTATATATATATGTAATTTACAATTTCTTTTTATCATATAATATTATAACTCCTTGATAGTTTATCATTATTATTATTATTATTATTATTATTATTATTATTTACAATAAAATTCTTAAAAAAGTTACTAAAGAAGCATGATAATTTTTTATTGTTTTAAAATTAGAGTATTTACATTTTTATAAAATTATATTATGATTTTTCGCTTAAATCTTTATTTTAATAATTGTAATTAGAAGAACATTTTTCATTCTATATTGAAATTTTGAAATCGTAATTTTTAATTTCACAAACAGAATCAGAACCTTATATTTCTATATTCATTCTAATAATAGTAAAACAAAAACACCCGGGGGTAGAAGAGGGTAAAAGAGGGTAGAAGCATATCACTCATCTTATACTATCCTGCAGGCCATGGAATTTAGGTAGTGCAATGTTGGCATAGTAATGTTGATGACACAGTACAAAACCCAGAATCATAGCTTCAGGTTTTTGCAAATTACCTAATTTTTTTTACTTATTTCCTATTTTTCAAAGTGATTTCTCAATTTTTTACAGAAATAAATGTAAAAAAAAATAATATTAAACAATTTAGGTCATGTAAAAAAATTGAAATTTTAATTTCATGACATATATAAATGTTTTATATAATTATCGGAATGACGAGAAAATAACTATTCTTAACTAAATTCTTGACATTATATTTGTTAATTATTTTTATCTTACATATTTATTCAAACATCGAAGTATAAGTATCTACTACAAAGTACCATCTAGATAAATTTTTCTACAGAAAATTTAGAACTCTATTTCAGTGCATATACTGGATATAATTTAAATTTTTTCTATGAAACATCAAAACCCAATACATTTCGGAAAATCTCAATCGGCAATATTTAAAAACTGTACAGAATTCGATTTTATCTATTAAACCATCAATACAGGAAATTTACATTCTGCATTATGATTACAGCTTTAAAATTTTAGATTCTGAGTGAACGAATGAGCTATTGATTTTAAAATTTATACTTTTAGATTTTGAGCGTAATTCTGAGCTAGTAGTTTTACAATGATATTTATTTTTGTTTACAAATTGTCTATCAGAAAGAGTGCTCCGATCTTTACAAACCTACCCTAATTCCAATAAAAAATTGCATTAAATTGAAACTTTAAAGAAGTTATTTTTCTATTTTCTTCATAGTTTTTTAATGCGTAAGGAAAATCTACTACAAATGACAAAAAAACGACAGAAATCCGATTTTGTCAAATCGAGATTATTTATTTCTTCGTAATTTCGAAAATAATAACTTTATGATCTTGGAAATGTATATGGAATATTTAATTTAATAATATATTCACGTTGATTAAATTATTTTTAGTTTTTTTAGATTTTGGTAATTTTTAAGAAATGTTTTTTTAAGTTTTTCATGTCCTAAAAGGAGTAATTTTGGGTTTTTGACATGGCAATTGTATACAACGTTAAATATTCGTTACTGTAACCAAATTCAAAAACTCTCAAAATTCCGTAATTACGATTTTTTTTATTTAAAAATTAATTTTTTTAAATTAAAATTTTTTCAACAATATATAATTTTTGAGGTATTCAAGTGCAAATCATTGGTAAAATGATCTTTTAAGACCTGAATGAATTTATTATAATTTATGCATTTATTATATTATGGAAAAGGTATTTTAGATTCTGATAAAATCAATAATAAAACTAATAAAAATACATATACCTATTTTCTTTAGGGAAAATATTTATGTACCTAATTGTTATCTTTCATAATTAAAAAAAAATTATCAAAATACGACATTTTTAAGCAATATTTTCATAATTCAAAAACCGATATTTTTTTAAAATCTCAAACGGTTATTATTTATAACTGATCATTAAAATTGATATTTTTTTTAAATGTACAAGGTACATTATTTAATCTATTTATCTACCTATTTAAATTAAATTAAACTCGAAATTAAATAAAATGTTAATAATAATTGACGAATTAATAAAAAATTGCACCTAAAACCGTACAAAATTACTTTAATTATGTGAAACTCATATTCGTTTTCATAAATCTATTTTCGTACATAAGAATTTGTAAATTAATTAAAATCTTTCATATACATACATCAAAAGGTATGTATAAAAAATCAAAACTAAATAATATTATGTTCTATAAAAATATGTTCACAACTTAATGATGAATAATTCAAACTTTGTTTTATTTGTAGCGTTAGAAAACGGTAGGTACCTAACTAAAATTAATTTTTTTGTATGAAAAATGAATAACTCATTTCTCTTTTAGGATAACGACTGGTTTTTTTTTTATTAAATTACAATATATTTTACGGATGATATTAAATATAATACTATTTGATTAAAATATATTGCATAGTTATATATTCGATTGAAACAAAACAATTTAAAAGGATGCAACAACAATGATTTTTAGTTATAAAATATCTTAAGTTCACTAAAAACGCTAAATGAAAATGTTTTCAACAGTAATTTTAGAGTTGAAACGACAATTATAAAACTTATAAAAGGTGGAATTTAGGAGGAAAAACCGCGATTGTTTTCTAAATTGTTATAAATTCCTATATACTTGTAAATTACAATGGTTTTAAAATAATATATAATATAAAAAAATGTTTTACCTTTAAAAATAATTTATAAAATTGTTCTATCTCGACAGAGTTTTATCTGTAAATGTCATCATTTAAAGTTTTTTTAATAGATGATTTAACTCTAAAACCCCATTACAAAGTCATTCTTTTTGTTTCGCGTGAACAAATATCGTGATAACACAACAATAAAAATGATATTGACACGGTAACTGCACTTTTAATTAACTTTTATAATGTATAATGCATTATTTTCAATATACTTAAACTTTAATTTTTCTCAAAATTTTTTTAAAAATATTCCTGATATAGTATGTTTTATTGTTGGGCATTAATATTATGCAAAATTACTTTTGAAGTAATTTAATTACAATAGTAATTTTTAAGACAGTATAAGTATAGGTTTCTCGAAAAATTACAGAAAAAATCGATTTAAAATTAGACCTATAATTTTTTGTTAATAAATTTAATATATTTCTTGATGATCACCATGATCTAAATACAACAAATTAAGAATAGTATAAAATATACAAAATTATAAAAGTTCGGTGTACATGAAATAAAACATCAAGTAAATAATATGTTAATTGTAACCATACACTCCTTTTTAAATCAAAATGTTATCCAACTTCAAAGAAAATATTTTAAGTAACGTGACTAATGTAATTAGTACCCATCTAATATCAAATGTAATGACTAATGTAATTTTATTGTTCAAAAAAAGTAATTAGTTACTTTTTTCTTAATCATCAAAAATACGACGTCATTATAATAAATCGAAATTAATAAAAATATATAGTTGTAATTACTTTTTCATTACCTATATATTAGAAATATTTTTGGAAAATTAAAAAAAAAAACTAAAACCACTGTTTTCGGAAATATAAAAATCAAATGATTCTGATATTTGTTTTCACTTTACGGTTACTCCCACATTCGGAGTGTTTATAATAATGTTTTATTTGGGTTATTTACAGTTTTTGCTTTTTATGCATTTTCCATCAGTTATTTCACTACATTTATACAATATACTCGTCAATAATTGTAGTGTGATAATATTGTGTTCATTTTTTTTTTTCATTTTTCCGGAAACGACCGGGTTGTTTTCGAAAAATCGTTTTAAGAACTAAATTTTCTCTACTTTCCCGGAAAAATCCCAGGTCTTTCCGTTTTTTTTTTCCCGAAATACGTTTTGGGTTTTTTTTTTCCGTGAAATTCGGAATTCTAATTATTATTGTGAAAATATTACGTTTGATAATAATAATATGTACCGGGCGACGACGATCTGTGGCGGCGATATATTTCGCGGACGAGGCGCGTTTTTCGGGTGGCCAAACACTGTTTGTCAGCGTGTCGTATCGTTTCCGATGTATGATTTTGTGTAGTGTGTGATTTGTGAGTGTACGTGTAAAATGTGTACGGTCCGACGACGATCGAAAACCGGCGTGAAGACGCTGTACGAGCGAAACGATTTCCCTCGATGATTCGGCCCGCAGCGCGTGTGTCGACCGAGTGACGCGGCGAACGCCGTGCGACTAGAACGACACGCGGTCGGCACGCCGCGCCCACGGGCCGCCGTCGCGCGTCAACCGCACGCTAGTCGCCACCGGGCGTCACGTGCGCACACGCCGAGACCCGTTCGCCGGCCGCCGCGACGTCTCGCCGGCATTCCGCGGGAAGTTCCCGTCCCGCACGGGTTTCCCGCCGACCGCCGAGATCCGCGCGAAACGGCCGGCGTTCGCACGCGTATTTCGTCACGAACATGATTCATTATATTATCGTTATCCATTATTTTCCCCGGAAAACAATAATCAAATATTTAATGCGTAGTATAACGTGAAGATCATTGGGTCTTATTAAATATTTAATGAACATTGACATTTTCTAATATTCAATATTTACAAATATTTAATTTTCGTTTAATTGTCGTCCAAACTCAAACGTATGTAATACATTGTAATTCAATGTCAATAAATATCCAATAAACATTGGGAAACAAATGTTAAAAACCGACAAACTTCTTGCAATAATTTCCGATTAGGCCCTATCAGCTAACCCATACTCGTTAGGGATTACTTTTCGGTCGAAACCAATGGGATAGAAATACAGTACTTATAGTAAATAACATATTGCGGGGTGGCCGCCGAATATCTGATCGATTTATACGGGAAAAAAAGGGGAATTTACCTAAATATTCCTATAATGACATCGATACATGCACAGAAGGGATTTTCATTTTTAACCTGTATGGGGAAAGGGGAGGGAAGGTCAAATATTATTCAAGGCCTAGCCCAAACTACTGTCATATAAAACACTAATTAAATAATAAAACTTTTCATGGGCAAACTACGAAGCCGAGTAATTAATTTCGTATATATTGGTACTATATATATATATAATACTTAACATAATATAAATATTTAACAATATTATGTACCGAATATTGAATAATAAATGTTTATTAATTATTGATTTCAATTTAAATATTTGTTTCTTAATAATTGTAAACATTGAATAATGATTGTGCATTAAATATTTTTATTTGTATATTACTTAAATAATTGCTCAATATTTAGTTTTAAAATAAAATCCAACATTTATTAATATTGTACAATGTGGAATTTTACCTGGGTAATGTAATAATAACCACGGATAACTCTTCAAAGAAGCGGTACTTTTTGAAGAAAAAAATAACTTAAACAAAGAGGAAAAATCAGTTATGAACTATATTGACTGTAATTAAACCTCTGTAACAGTTACCATTTAAGAACATGTTTTCAAAAATCTCATTTTTGGAACATTTCGTCCTCTATATTTTATACTAAACGCGTATATGCGTTCTAGCCATTCTTCCATTCTAATGTATTTTTTTTTTTAAATCTAAATAGTAGGTATATAAATTGTATTTTGATTTTTAAACGTATATTATTACTTGTTAGCGCTATATATTTTATTTATTAAGTGCATATTTGCATGCTAATTCAGTGAATTTAGTACGAGTTTTAACTGATAAAAACATATCAAACAAATTAAAAGCCTAAAAATATATTGCCCTTATTTTTTACTATTTTTACTGATTTACGTAAATTTTACATATCTCTTATGTTAAGAAGTGCCATTATAGATACCTACCCATGTATTTTGTCGATTTCCTAAATAATTATTTTTCTTTTAAAATAATGTTTAATTCATAAAATAAACAGTGGGTCAATTATGGGGGGGGGGGGGTAGATAGAAACACTTTAACAGTCAGATAGGATATTGCCGGTTGTGCAGAATATTTTGATTATTTGATAAAAACAGTAAAACATTTCTTTTGAAAAAATATTTCATATTATTCATTATTCAAATTTATCTGTATACGTAATGTTTCAGTATTATTATAGATTTTACAACATAAAATTAAATAGTTCTTAATCATTAAAGTTAGGTACCTATCTATCTCAATCGTGATTCATTAACCATTTTGTATATTTTATTATTATAGTATTAAATCATAAATGGTTATATACAAATATATTATCAAATACGTATGCAAGAAATAATTAACTCAAATAAGTTAAGCTAAATTCAACCAAAATTTCCCTCAATCAAATGATAATAGTTAATAAAATAAAAGTTTTATTCAGCAAGTTTATAATTAAAATTAATTTGTTTCATATTTATATAAATATTTTCTATTATGTATTATTATTAATATTATTATTACACCTGTTATTGTGAAGAGTTTTATAATACAATTTTATTCAATTATTTTAATATAATTTGGAATTTTGTATATGGATATTATTTAAAATATGTATAATAAATTCATGAAAATTATTGGCCTCCTATAAACTTAACAGATTAATAATAAATATTAATTAATTAACTGCAAAAAATTAATGTAGTTCTTATAGTTAATGGCCAAAATAATTATATAGTAGAGTTAAAAATAAAACATTAAGTGTTAAGTAAGTACTAACTATAAGTGGCAAATGTGTTGTACACTAAGGTATATTACGTACTAAAAATCACTTTTTTGGGTAGTCGGAAATCTAATTTTTGATTGCTAATTTTTGAAGGGGAAGTAAACCTAGTTTACTAGTTTAGCGGTTTTTTCTACCTCCCCTTTTGCTTAGAGTCCCTGTACATGAAAGCACATTAGGGTGGCAGGAGAAGGACATATCCCCCTCTGGAGAATACAAAAAAAAAAAATGATACTTTTTTAGAATGTTATTTACTGGAGTGTATAACATATTTTAACATCAAAACGAGTACGATTTGGATACTAATAAATTTTCAATAACGATTCAAAAATGTCCATGGGCAATTAACCCTCAATTCCAAAAAACTTTTGTTGCAGGTAGCTAAGAAGTGGACCTAAATTTTCATGGTATAAGTTCCCTTTTTTTAAACTCAATATCCATAGATACCTATGATGGGTTAGAGGAAGGATATGTCCACCTGGAGAATAATTTTATAATAGATTATAGCTAAAAATGTTAGTTTACAACATAAAAAAATATTAAAATTTATTTAGGTCTGCCCCCTCTGAAATTTATCCTATAGGTGATAAATAATTAAATATGAACAAATTGTTGAATTAAACTTTGTCTTTTAAAGGTTATGTTGAACATTAATTTTTAAACATTAATTACTTTACATTAGTTTAATGTTTATTAACGTTTATTCTTATAAACATTCAACTATTAACGTTACATAAAATATGTATTATTAAACATCAAATGTTTAAGATTACAGATTGTTTATTGGATCAGTATGTGCCTAAACGCACTTTTTTTGCTGTTAACGAAATTCTCAATTCTCTCACCCAGAAGCTTTTCGTATTTCCCTCAATCTTTACATATTATAAAATAAATTCTGCAGTTCATGCTAAATGTACCATATGTTGGCGTAAAAGCTATATAAACGGAAGATAATATAATATGGTCACAGGGCCAAATTTAAGGAGGGGCTAGTGGGGCCAGTGGTCTCAAGCCCCCCTCCGCTTGGGGCCCTCGCCAACTGTGAATAGAATTACAAAGATTCTAATTGCGAGGGGAAAATTATTTTAAAGAAAAACTTAAAAAAAAAAAAAAATCAGTTCAAAATATTATTAATATACTGGGTTTATGTATTTTCAAGTTCACACAAAATTGCGTATGTTTGTTTCGGGTTTTGAACAGTTCCATAAATTATTTTTACGTTGTAAATATGATAATATAACACCAACACCCACATACAGTTGCTTGAATTTTGTATGTTCGATATTAATTTTTGTATATCGTATAATATTATTATGATTTTTGTTTGTCATTTATTTAACCGTAGATCATCGAACGCCATGCGTGTCGTTTATGGTCATTATTTAAGAGAACGCTACACACTCGTTTTTTAAGAGGTTGTGTATAGGCAATTTTTAAGACATTTTTAAAAATACAAAATATAATAATTTTAAAATATTTAAATACAATTTTAAAAGTCATTTAAAATTAGTTTCGTGTCTACCACTTTTTACTGTTGTGTAATCACGATATTTATTATAAAAACATATTTAGGTAAAAGTGTTAAAATGAGTTTTTAAAGTAATTTTAGAAGAAAAATACCTATTATCAAATCAATAAAGGACAATATTTGGGAGTGAACTTAATTTTGGTTTTTAAATTAAATAATTTAAAAAAAGTTACTGTAGTTTTAAAAACTTAATTTCTTTTACTTTTTCAAGCTTTAATAACTTTTTTTTAAGGCAATAAATGAACCATCCCAAATTAAATTCACTTCAAAATGTTGTTTTCTATCGATTTAATAATAATTATTTTAACACTAAAATCATTTTATGAATCCGTATTAATAGTTTTGCATAAACATGTTTTAATCGCTGAAAATCATGGGTGTAGCGTCCTCTTAAGTAAAATATTATATAATTAATTATAAATCTGTTTTCACTCTAGACGATTTTTTCATGTGCGAGTTCCATTATTTCAATTAATTATCTAATATTATTTAATAGGTATGATGATCATAAATATAAAACAAAAAAAAAGTAAAAAATTATCATTCGGTGAAATGTAAAAAAAAGTTCTTGAATTTTTATTTTAGCTTTTAAATATTATACCTATTTTATGTGACGTACCTAAACATAATAAACGGTAATACTCACAACAAAGTGCAAATCTAATAATTCTTTTGTGGTGCATTTCTATTAAATTTAAATACATTTAAAAAATGAGGTAAATATATAGTGTTCTACCTTCATTAACGTCGAACGGTGTTCAAAAAATAATATTTTTATTGATAAAATAATAAATGTCTTTATTTAAATATATAATATATATATATATGTATTACAAGTACTTACTAGAAGATATAGACTTGGAAGATTCAATATATTATATATGTAATCGATCCATGCGTTGTTTACAGAATAAAAGACAAAAGTTTTACGAGTAAAAGAGCTCGATATGGCTGATTGAAAAAAAAAAATTGACATAAGCTTCAACGTGATTAAACGTACCTAATCAATTTGGAGCGCAAAAAAGAGAAGACGCTTCTGAAAAGGTCCACACCATCCTTTGGCCCCGGGCCTCCACAATATTGTAAGTCCGGCTCTGAATATGGAATTGTTTTTATGACATACGACATTTTCGTGTCTATCGTGTACACCAAACTGGTCATTAGACTGCACTGCCTATATTAGACTATTAGACTCGTAAATTTATGCGTTTACGTTTCCGGATAATATATCGCGATTGACTTACATACGCGTGTATATGTATATACGTCGGGTTTGGGTTTTTCTAACTGTTAACTAATTTATAACGGGTCGTGGGGATAAAAAGTCGACAACACGTGTCTGGGGAAATGTTTTTTTTTTTTTTCTGTGGTGGTTTTTTAAGGTTAAAATTGTGGTTCCAATGAGATTTTCGTATCAATCTTCGGTAACGTTGCATCCGGCCGACCATATCCGACGGGCACAGCGGTGGGGCATCGCACAACACACGGGGCGTACAGTCGGGGGGTTAGACGACTTGTGCAATTGTGTCGATTCTCTGGGGGAATTAAATACTAAAATTGGGTAAAACTCTTTTCCGTTCGCGAGTTCGCGATGAATATTGTTCTAGCGTATATATATATATATATATACATACACATAGATACGAGGCGACCTGACCGCCAACTTTACCGCCGAAAACTTTACATACATAATTTGTGGACGTGATGCCGACGACAGGCTACATTGATTTGTTTTCGTTCTCTCTGCGCGGCCCACAGCGGATATAGCCGACTATAATCGAGTAATATTAAAAAGTTTTCGACGTCACATTATTATCATATTGCGAGAAAAACGGACTCGCCAAGAGAATATATTATGATTATTATTATTATACGTTCGATTTCGGTAAAAACTAAATTCAAATAGCAGAAATTTATAAAAATAGTAATTATAAATGTAAATTTAAAACTTAAAAATGGTTTAAAAATTACTGAAAAAAAAAAAAAAAAAATAATGCGAAACTGCAGTATACCGACGAATTTACTTAAATATACGTATGTGTACCTACCTACGTCGACGTACCTACAACGTTCTATATAACAGAAATTTAGCAGTCTTGTGTAACAAGAAATATCGTAAAAAATTATACTGTAGGTATACTCTTAAGAATTAATAGAAAATAATGCACACAATTGACTAAAAACAGCTAAAAAAGTAAAAAGTATTTTACGAATGGGTAGTTTAACTACATAAAATTTAGTCATTATCTACTTATAATTTAATATACATAATGTCATTTATTTAAATAAAATATAATACAAGTATTATGTGATATTTAAAATATAATTTTACGTTATATTATTCATCATAATAAGAATACCATTATGACTTTGAAGTAATTTATACATTTTTACAAATTTTTACATAATATATCTATTATGAATTATTATTATAGGAATGTATTTTTCATAGATTTACCGATAAAATAAATGTAAACTTCGTTAAGTTGGTAAATTTTTTATATATTTACATTTTTTCAAGAATTTTGTAAGTACATTTTTTTTGTTTTTTCATAACCACATTAGCTATTTCTTTTTTTTTACAATTATTTAGAAATATATATTTAACTTAAAAAATGTCAAATTGTTTATTATATTTTTACTAATAGTTACTATAGGTACTCTTAAAATATTTCACAAGAAAAGGACATTATATTAATTTTATTACTCTATTCTTTATATTGTACACTTTATTAGATTAAATAAAAATTATTATACAAATAAAAACATTTAAAATGAGGTGTTACTCAATTTGAAGTAGGTATGATAAAAAAAAAAATTATAGGACAATAAAAACATCGGTAAAATGAACGTAAATTTACCGGCCTAATTGTTCAGATATTTTATAAAACTAATTTCTTTCATTATTTTAATTTTGTAAAAATTACTTGATTTCTACACTTAAGTTTTATTCAGAATAATTGAAGTTTACTTTGAAACAAATATATTAAGTATTAAAACACTATCAAAATACTTAAAATATTATTTAATACTAAATGTAACCTGCAAATACCTACTCGGTAGGCGTATTTTAATACAATACTGGATATATATTATGACTTTAAATTATTTATAGACATATATAAAAACCATGGTACCTATTTAAAAATAAAAACCATTTCACGCAAATTAATCACCTAGAATATTTTCTAAATTTTCTGGAATAAAGTAATATTTTTTAAAATTGTATTTTTCTATTAAATAATATTGTCTTGAAAATTAAACTATTGTATTATAATTATTATTATATTATTTTTCGAGATTTTTCACTTTAAAACTACTGAAATTAAATCAGCCAATATTACCTATTAAAAAAATATAACGGAAATTATCAAATCATAAATCGAAAACAGTATATAATCCCAATATTTGCTTAAAAAATGTAAAATACTTACGCGTTTAAAAAGCTCAAGTATAAAGGTCACTCCACACTATTACGTACTGCGCTTAGCATATCATCGTGTTTTCACATCACATGAATAGTGGGCATAACTTTTTCACAAAAAGTGTTTTACGGCTAAAGCGGTACACCCACGAAATCGGAGGGCGTGAACAAATTATTTCGTATTGCTTTGTTGTGTCTCGTGTCGTATTATGATATCGTAAGTATCTACATTATCGTGAACAGTATATTCCTTGTAAATTCGTACTTTTAGATAAAAAATGTATACTCGAAGTCAATTATGGGTATTAAATACTTAATAAACTAACATTCAAGTTAAAAATAAAGTTCATTTTAATTTTTAACTTGACTTTTTATATTTGATTATTGTTAACATAACTTATTACTTTAACTCATTTTTGGTTATATTAACTTTTTAATAGGTAACGTATTACGTTTGATTTAAACTCAGTGAAGTTAATTTTGAAATAATTGATACGTTTTAATTTCATATTGTGTCTATTGTCAATATGGTTGAATAAAGTTTTCTTTCCCGTTTCTAATTATTATTATATTATAAAATTATTTATTTTCCGAAAATTAGAGTAAAGTAAATAAGAGTAGAGTAGAATTAAATAAATATTACTCTGAAAATCCGAACGATGTTTAATATTTATAATAAACCATAAGAACTTTCGGTAAGTAACTAACGACTAATGAGTCATGAGCGTGATTGTAAAGATTCTAAAGTTTCTTTAAAATACGTAACAATTTTGTGCTTAGATAAAGTTCATTATAATCGTACTATACATACCTACTGAATATCTAATAGCCTATTATGAACTAAATGTCTCAAATTTGCATATTGCTATAAATATCTTAAAAATAAGTCAAATATCTGGACAATTTTTTCTATTAATATTTTACGTACTTATATACATTTTTGGTGAAAATTTCATACCTCTAGCATCAATTTTTTAGGAATGATAAATAGTTTTACCACAATCCTGTTTTTCGATTTTTATGCTCAATTTTTTATAGTTTTTTCTTACGCATTTATCGAAAAACTTAAAAAATCAAAAAGTTACCTCTTAAAGTACTAACTAGATTCAATTTGCTACCATAAAATTGTGCTAGATGTAATGATCGGAGCACTTCTAATAGATTTTTTGGGTACAATCATTAAAAATAATAAATATAATTGAAAAACACATAAACATAAAACCAATACATTCCTCACTTCGCTCAGAATCTAATAAAAATTTGTATTTTGCAAATCAAAATTGAAACTGCGTTTTTTAAGTCTAAAATATAAAATACTTGAATTTAAAGTCGAAATCGAAATCAAAATATTTTGATACCGATATTTTAAATCGAAATCGAAATCAAAACCAATATATTTTTCACGGTTTAAACTTTAAAGTCCTGGTATAATCAACCGTCCATCCCATCTTGCGATTAGCGATGACGAAAACTTTCCCGCCGATAATATTTTAAGCGTGCGATTGAAGGTCACCCACAACTGGTGTCTAGTGATAACGAAGGTAATGACGTAATGTCTATATTTATATTTTTATATTAATCAAGATTGCGTAATGAGTTATTTGCGAATACAACCATTCGTATTACTTATGCATCCATATAAATACGAACGACGAATACCGACAAAAATGACTTGTTTATATCGAATGTGATATAATAAGAAGGTGTTCATTAGAAACCGTCGTATATTCATTGTCTTATGTTTTTATCCCACGGGTATTGACATAAGTTTTTCTCGAACACCTACCTACATAAATTTACAATATTTTCCCTCTCATAACGGGACACCTGAATGTTTTAATATGGAAAACACATCCTGTTTCAACTACTTTTCACGTAAAATTACGTCTTTAATTATTATTATATAATTTCTATCCATAGGATTCACGTTATACACCATTATATTATTTTCCGCTGCGGTTAATAAATACGCGCACTTTTTTGATAGAATGCAATGCCACAGATCGCCTTTTTATCAAAGTGGAATATTTTGGTGTTATTTGGGGACAGCGGGACCTATCTACATCATCTATACTATCTACACAATTATTTATCCTTCGTCGTACAAAATGAGTATCATACCTTTTAACCAGTACCCTATTTATTATGGTATAAATATTATATTTTATATTATCTTGTGCTAACGGTTCAGCATTAAAACAATATTATAATTTTATACCTACTTATTTATTTTTTTTGTAGTTTAATAAACAAACTTTTCGTTTAAATTAAAACATGGTGTAGTGATTATGTGCTGAGTGTCCTGACCTCACCCTCTATACCGTATCAAATTGGCTGATTCAATTATCTCTGTGGGGACAGAAATAATTGAATCGCGGTAAACAGCGAATCTCGGTAAAAATATTTTGGCCACTTGCTTACCAATAAAGAAAAACGAAAAATTTCTATTCGTGTTTTTTTGTGTTTTCGCTCTACCTACTATTAAAATAAGTAGGTTTGAAAATAAAAAACGTTGCGAGATTTAATTGAAATTTTAAATTAACAGAATCTATTTATTTATTTTTAGTCATCTCGTCAAGATAATTGATAATTATTGTAAGGATTACATATAAGGATAATGATAAACATATCGAATGATTCGGTTAGATAAGGGTTTGGTTACTATTATTGCGAGTATTCACATAACTCTCAACACCTGCATCAATTATACAAATTTGTGTTTTGATAAGAACCGTTGAAACGGTGCAATCAATGTTTTATGATCGGACCGTTCTGCTTTAATTAAAGGAGTTGTCCGTTACATGATATAACGCTGTATTATTAAGATAAAAATATATACATTTACAAAGTTTATTAAAATACTAACAATGGATTTTCGTGGGTTCGCCGGGGATAGATTACAATAATTTCACCCTAGAACAAGGGGGATGTTCCTTAAACAACCTTACTCATAAAAGCGGGTTTCCCAAGCCTATCTCAAAGGTCGGGATTTCCTCCGACAGGTGTCTAGGAAATGCGGGGAGTCTGGCTGTTCGCGGTTGACGGTCGTTTCGTACGGTCAATGATCTCCGGGTCCGTTTGTCGGTGTAGTCGAATTGAGCGCCGCACGTGTATTGCTGGTGGATCCCTCGTGTGCGTAAATCACATATATGGTATGGCCGTATTGTAATGGTGGACGGTGTGGCCATAGCAGACTCCGGCAGCCAGGATGGATCTGTGGAGCCACAGATAGTGCTCACGGCCGTTGTATGTTTTCGTCAACCGGTCAGCGAGGAAAAGGAAGTCATAGGAGTACAGGCCTTTGAAGTAAGACAGGAAGGGCGTATCTCATAGAAGTAGCGACCGGAAAAAGGTGTGGAATGGTATAACTCGTAGAAGTAGAAGCCAGGGAGTTGGTAAGGTAAAGGAAGAATACTTGTCTAGAAGCGCCAAGTCCCGATTCCTCTCAGTAGTCGGAGTGATTATTTGGCCAGTGGTGAGGCTTCTCGGCAGATTTATCCTCCACTGGTTGGCTGTGTGGCTGTGTGACACTTCCAATCGTTATCTGCTCTGAACTCGGAATTTATAGCGTGACGTGGAGTTTGGAGAAGCAAGTGTGTATAAATCTCCGATATCCATTTACAATTAAGTAAATGTTAATATCGGAGAAACGGGTTGGTTTTCCATTTGGAATCGACCGGTATCTATACCTTGTCGTACTTTATACTCTTCGGCGTTTTCGCTTTTATCGTCGAAAAGTGAACTAACAACTTGGACCTTTTGATCGGCTTGGTCCCCATCGCTTACTCGTACTGATGCCTGACGGCTGTACTCGTTTTCTTTTTTCTACAGCGATTTATCACTTTTCAATGTTTTCGTTATTTAACCACCTTTGCGACCGCTGCGCTCTATCAGGGATGTTTCATCTCTGTTTATGTAACTTGTCTTTTCATCGTCGGTGTACTAATACATTGATATTTCTGTATTTAATCCTTTTTTCTAGTCCTGAAAGGGAACGTTTGTCAAAATGTAGATACTTAATGAAAAGGTCGGCCAAGATGTCCCTTTACACCGTATTATACTGATATAAGACCTGATTATTTGATATAATTTTAAAGTTGTATGGATATTTACTTATTTTTAATTATATTAATCGTACATGAGGGTTATCTGTGGTTGAGTGGTCGAGATATCTATTAAAAAGTCCCCTGTTTGACTCCCAGGTAGCAAATGAGGTAGCCAACAAGATTTTTCTCGTTTGTGGCGTCTAGTCTCTGGTGCAAGCCGGAGAAAATTACCAAATCCGTCCAATCATTTGGTAGCTATGCTTGCTATAACTACCAAAACTAGATCTGCGCTATTATACGATTAATCAATTAATTATTTACATTTTTTAAATAATCTATTATTTGAATAATCTCCAATAATCGATTAAACACCGAAAATCAAAGAATAAATTGTATAATTTTAACATTATGTTAATTATAATATGTGTTTTAACTCAATTACTTCAAGGATTCGTTTTAACAGTTTTTCATAAATATGTTTCTACTACTGAAAATTGTCAGTGTGCAAACTTTGAAAAAATAAACTTATGTTTAAACTATGAGCATACATAAATCATAATGTTTTTAAAATTTCATTATAGATAAATTTTCTCTATACTAAAAACTACAAAACTATATAATAATACGTAATAATGTCGTTTCTAAACATCCGCGATATGAATTAAGATGTATATTTTAAGATCCGTCGTACAACTCGTCAAGATTATTTTCGAATTTTTTTTTTTTATTTAAGTCGATTTTTCGAAAATTTTCCATTATTATGATTATACGATAAATCGATAATTTTCATACTGTAATACATAGAATATTGTAATATAATAATATTATCATACTTATGAAATAAACGAACCAGATACAATAAAATTGAACAACAATGAACCAAATTAAAATAACATTCCCAACATAAATTCAAATAAACCGCCAATATTTTATATCCCGCATATATAACGCGACGTTCTCAGCTGATTGTATTAACTACAATATTAGATTTTAAAATTGTTTGATAAACACAAGTAAAAACATTTTTTATTAAAAAATTATAAAATAATTTGTCTTCAAACATTCAAAGTTTTGTTTTTCAAGTTATCTAGATAAGTACGTTGAGATAATAATATTTTTTATCTAGACTCAGATGTAAATAAATAGATTTAAATTTGTCTAAATATAAGATAAAAGATAAACAGTATATATCTTGATAAGTGTTCTAGATAAATTAATCAGATGTTTTCCAACACTTCTTACTTCATCCAATATATCGTATCAAGTATATACCGGTATACGAGGTAGAGGTTTTAACTGAATATTAAATTTCATATATTTGAAAAACAATTGAAGTTATTATAACTCTTATTACTAGTACCTACTAAGTGTTAGGTAACACAAAAATAAACATTAATATTTTGGTTTTAATTCTTTTAAATATACATTTTTATTTTGAACATAATTATGTTTTAATTTAAATTATGTTGTCTTTATGTAGTTTTAAGTTTATGAGTGCAAGTTGTGAAGTTTTTAAAAATAAATTATGACAAATCGTAATATTAAGTACCTAGTGGATATTATATATCATGAGTCAATTTAACTATATTATAAAAATTAGTGTACTTACTTATAACATGTAATATAAGAATAATTTAATAAAAGTGTCATAATATAAATTATATATATGTAATATAGTATAGCGGCATAATATAGACTATATAATAAGTCTAGAGGGCTCTTGAGGAGTGGAACAGAGCAGGTATCATGTCTACCGTCTATTTGGTTTATAATACTGTTATTATTAAAATATGGTCGATTAGAAATATAATTTTATATCGTTGGGTAAGTGTATTTTTTTTAAAATTGTTTTTTACTATACCCACTTCGCCTGGTTACTTTTGTGTAGACTTCCATGTACCTATACTCAGACATAAGAAAGAGAAACACCAATTAAAACCATAGGTATATATTAATTACATCATAATTTGTTTCTAAAATTCATATATTTTTATTTTTTTTATAGAACCCATTTAGAGACTAGTTCTAATCAGAACCTTAAAATACCGTTATTATAAAATCGAAACATAAAATAAGTTTTTATTATTAAATTAAAACACTACAAGTAGTTGGAAATTAAATGCATTTTTAACTTTTTCGCTGTATAAATATAATAATTTGTACAAAATTAGGAATCTATAAATAAATAAATATAGTTCAAATATTTAACGAGATTCCCAATACAAGATCAAAATTGGTTTGATATTATATTTTTGGTGGGTCACTATATTAGTGGACAGCCTTGATAAATAATAGTAATTTATTATCTATTACATAAATTATTAATTTTATAAATCAATTCAGATTAAAGCTTTAGTATCTATCTATTTAGTATCTATCGTTTGCCCTATTAAAATTTTTCGTTAATTGTCGTAATTTTTCTTTAGCTAAAAAAACGGTTGAGACATAATACAAATATTAAACATAAATTTAAAATATAAGATCGTTCACCTAGTCCAGACTAAAAAATAATTATATTTTTTTAAATGTAGCCAAGTATGTAAATAAAACAGAGTTCAATGTAATATACTCTATTAAAATTATTAAATAATTGAGGCATGTTGGGGCAAAGTGAAAAAATATATACTATTTTCACAAAAAAAAGTACATTTTTATTTATAAAATTTTTATACGACACAAAGTGTGAGATTAAACATAGTATAAAAAATATTTTAAGAAAATATAAAAATAAGTGTTTTAAAAATGAAAAATAACAGAAATTATATATGTACATTTTGGATTACCCAGAATGATCTAAGTGTTCAACAGTTTAGGTATTTTAAATTTTTTCAAAGTACAACTTATTTTTTTCACTTAAATACTGCAACATGGCTTGGAAATACTTCTACTTCAACTCTTTAAATCACACCACACCTGGAAGAATTTCAATTTCTGTGTAATAATATTTTAAATTGGTACTCCTCGTTTAAAAACACGGCATGTTTGAAACAACAATAGAGTGCTAACATTTCTCTTAAAATAGTCGATTTCTGTTCTGTCTTTTGTCACTTTTAACCAAGAAACTTGGCTTATTCTCAGCTTCGATGTATTTACAAAAAATTTAACAGAAGCCGTGTAAAAATCAAAGAACTTTTTTTATCCCATGTCATTGACTTTGAACGTTCTATCAAGTCTAGAGCTACGATTAGTACGCTCTACATCATCCACTTTGCATAACTTACATCGTTATTTTAAATGAAAACTTAGGAAAGTTATTTAAACAAATAAATCGGTAAAATTTATATGAGATAATTGTTTCAGGTTCTTTCATTTTGTAAGCCAAGTATATCTTGTTAATGTTCAGATCCGGATTCAAGTATTATTTTTCTGACTTGTCTCGAATGTAATGGCTTTCGTCTCTCAGAAATGTATTAATGTGATCTTTTGCCTGTCGTGAAACTTTATCGTTTTTACCCCTCCACGTTTATATTCAAAAGTGGTGTTTATGAATTGACTTAAATCAATTGGAGCTAATTACCTGTGTTGGCATACAGACAGCTTCATCTATTGGTGTTAGTTTCTACGGTTTATTGACAATTCTGGAGTTAGATCTCTTTGCACATTATTGGTGTGGGCACATCGATTATTTTGGTGTAAAAAAAATATTTTTGAATTCTTGGCACTTAGGTCACTTTGCTCCCTTACGCCTCAATCATAAAAGTATTATTATTAGGTAGTATTATTAGTATTAAATAATTACTATATTATGTTTATGCGTTTTAGAGAGGTATAATAGAATTGTTCAGATTATTAACGAAATTGAATACCTATTTAATTATAATAGGCTATAACATTAATCAAACAATATATTTCAGTGTTTGAATGACCAAACAGGTGAGGATTAAATCAACTCTTAGTGGATACCCCTGGGTAACACAAATTCATTATGCTGAAACGATATGAAATGTTATTGGCTTTTGGAACTTTGACACTGGCATACACTGATATCAAGAGTTGATTCAAATGTTCTGAACAATTAGGGGGGGGGACTTTTTTTTCAAAATAATATAATTTCATATAATAAATAATAATATTGAAAATTGTTTATAAATATTTAACCTAATATATAATATTTCATTATATTTACAGGATACTTACGTTCACTGGATTAAAGATAAATATATAAATTATATAAATATTACAAAAATAATTGATATACATTTTTACATTTTATTATTATTTTTTTGGACAAAGGAGAATCATAACCTTATATAATAGGTATATATATATATATTATATAATTTAAGATATAATTTAAGTTAGATGTTTAAGGTAGAATAAAATTGTGAACGTTTTTCAATTATTTTCACATAATAAAATATCCAAACTCTTTGTAAACTTCTTTTAAACAACTGGATAATAATTCGCAGGATTAAAAATAAAAGGCTCTAAAAAACTATGAATAATCTCAAAATTATTTTTTTTTAAATATTAAATTTACTAAAACACGTATATTAAACTAAAATCGGGATTTTATTTTCAAAACAATTGGTAAACAACATTTAAATGTGTAAAATGGTGTAAAAAAATATTTCAGATTAAATCTAAAGAACACAATAATGACCATTTTAAAAATACTCATTCGTTCTGATCCATTTTTTGGTGACTTATCAACTGTAGACTTATCAACAATGTTATCATGTACTGTGTGATTTAAAGAATAAGTATAAATCTATAAAAATTATTTTGCTAAGTCGTTTAAAATATCATACAAAATTCAATTTAACTTTGATGATTTTACAATTTTATTCGTTATTAACTACCGTCAAATCAAATAATTTTTTGTCGTTTAACTTTAAAAATACACACGAGGTCCGACAACAATTTTTATTTTCAAAACACCACAAAATAAAAGTAAATGAATGTAGAAAACGATGTAAGGAAATGAACATCAATATTTATTTTTTATTTTTGTTGAGAAAAAATGAAATTTCTGTATGTGTTAATTATGCATAATTTATTGAGAAGTGATTGAAAATCTCATCTTAATTAAAGTGGTCATCAACCTGTTTTTTTGGGAACATTTTTCATTTTTCAGCTGTGTGTCTTTTTATTTGATTGTATTGTTCGGATTTACAACTAAAATCAACAAAATGTATCAAATAGCCCAAAAATTCGATTCCATTTCAAAAAATGTATGAAACGAAAATAATAGGTATATACCTAATATATATTAACAGTTCGGGTTCTGATCAAGTTAGAGCCTCCACGGGCCCATAAAATTACAGTAAATTTGATAAGGAATAATTACAGTTTTACTTGTTTTAGAGAATAAAATATATTGTATGTATGTATGCAATGCATGTATGTATGTATGTATGTATGTATGTATGTATGTATGTATGTATGCAATGCATGTATGTATGTATGTATGTATGTATGTATGTATGTAAGTATGTATGTATGTATGTATGTATGTATGAATGTATGTATGTATGTATGTATGTATGTATGTATGTATGAATGTATGTATGTATGTATGTATTTATGCATGTATGTATGTATGAAATTTTATTGTAGTCATAAATCCACATTCCATCACGATAATATACTATTATGTTATTTTTATTACACATTAAATTATTATTATTAATGATATTGAAGATGAAATCCTTGACAAATTCGAACAAATAAAATGTGGTAAATTCTTTTTTAGAAGAACTGCCCGCTCATTCTAATTTACTTTGAAATTTATTCGTGTTATATAAATTACTACTTATAAATGATTGTTTTTACCAAACTCAACCTACACGCGAAAAAGTATTTTCAAAAATCAAAATAATGACATCAAAATTTCGGTTAACATTAAATCAAGAATATTTTTTATAATTATTGCGTCTGGATGCAGATTAGAATTTATCAATTTATTCTGGAAAGATAAAAGATACAGTTGAAAATTCTCCCAGTTAGCCAAAAAAAATTACTAATGTAGAATAATGTATAAATATATTTTAAACACGTTTAAATTGGTATTTGCTTTCTAGAAGATAATCTTTCATCTCTAATGTATCTAATGTATATAATATTATGTTAACAATATAGATAATGAAAAAATTGATCGAACTTACTACTCTTAGGTTTTCATAAGAGCAATATATATAATTAAGTAGGTACCTCTCTGGAAATGTAAAGTTATCGTTATCGGGTTTTCATATAACAATTGTCACTATAGGTAACACCAATGTTCAAATGTCCGATTTAACATAGGTACTTATGATAAAGTTCATCTGAACCCGGAGGTGGACGGTAATAAATATAAAATAATAAAAGTTATAAATGATAAGAAAACGAGTTACGGTGACATCCACATGTCGTATATATAGGATAAACACTCATTGTCTTTAAACTGGTAAAATTAGAAAACCGCAATAGAAAAAAAGTGCAAAAAGTTGAAAAATGCATTTTTATCGTTAAATACACAAAATAATAGTAAAAAACGTGAAAAAACTTGCATATAAAAAAAAATTGTGAATACTTTGGTAGTCGACCGGGTGATTTACCCGTCACGCCGGTTGCGACGACCACGGTCCAATGAGTACCTACCATCGACACCCGTCTAACTGGGAATTGATATCGAGACCCATGGGACTATATATAGCTATTATCTAACGATTGGCCAACTTTACCGATATCAATGTCCGTATGAAAAACTTCAGGTTTATAAGTACGATAGATAGCACGGACGGCAATCTCGTGTCTGGACATCGGAGTGATCAAGTTACCGACCGTACCTAAATGAAAAAACAAAATTACGTGAAGACATCCGATATTAGGTGTACGACCGTGACGTCGAGGGGTCTATAACGTCGTAAAACGCCGGAAAAGGTAGCAAAAGCTGATTTCAGGAGTTGAGTGCGATAAGACTACAGCTCGCGGGAACAATCAAGAAATGACGGCCGAGTAGCATTTTCGGAAACGCTATTTTTATTCGCGTCATTGAAAGGTCGAAGAAAAGGTGTGAATACGGACGAACGGAAACGGGAAATCCCGAAACGATGGGGTAATAGTTTTAAAACGATAAAGGAAAAGAAATAAGAGGCTAGTAACACAAAGATGGGCCGGAAAATTAAATAAATAAATAGCACCGTTTTTTTCTTTAGAAAAAACGGTAATTTGAAGTTAACATTTCATATAGAAGATTGAATGATAAGTATGCACGAAAAAATTATTATTTATTTTAACATTTGCATTTATGAATACTTATAAAATAAATTACTATTTACTTCTTACAAAGTATATATAAGTATGTATAATACGATTTAAATGAACATTTTTTATAAAAACTTAAATACAATTAGCTGTTTTATATGTATCATCATACCAGTGAAAACTTTTGGGGGTCTTTTAAGAATCATATCCTGGGCCCTTTAAGTACCAGTCCGACACTGTATATACGTAATATACCTATTGCTAATAGTTCGCTGTAATATTTCAAGTTTATTTATATTTCAACATTAATTAATGATTCCAAAAATTGTTTTCACTTTCTTCCATCCAAAAAAAAGTTGATACTGTATTTTTTTTTTTATTATAACATTATGAAAATTCGATTAAAATTCATGCGATTTTGAGTGAAATATTATTACCATTATAAATAATAATAATTATTATCAACGTATACAGGCATGAACTAATATACGGTAAAATAATTAATTTCGTAATTATTTACGCCTGAAATAGATAGGTACATACGCATAATTTTCGTAATTTTGTAGCATCTAATATACAGACATCTCGTAGCGGATGTTTAAATATTTAGTATTAACCTTCGCAAATACTTTTCTTATTATTTCTCAGTTTTTTTTTTTTTTTTTTTTTTGTATTTTAGTTAAACAAAAAGTTTTGCTTAAAAAAAAAACTTAATTCGTGAATTTATAATAAACAAAGAGTTGTACTAATGAAAAGCTCAATAATATTATATATCTATAACGTTAATTAAGAAACGTGAGTTTTTCGAGAATATTGTTTTGTATAATTGAAAAACTAATTTGTCAACATTTCGAGTGAACCCAGAACACAAAAGTTGAAAAAGTACACAAAATGTATTATATTATTTAGTGTTTTTAGAATGATCGTTTATTTTAATATTGTTCGTGATCGTATATTTATGAATACTTTATATTTTATGTTTAATTCATTTTTTTTTCCTGTATATAAAATGAAATTATTATTTTTATTTTAATCGTGTATTCAACATTTAAGTTTACGTAATTACTAACGTACACAAACAAAAAAGTCGATTAGAACTTTTTATATTTAAAACAGAAAATATAATATAATAAAAACAAATATCAAAGCTATATGATTTTATTATATTATAAAAGAGCACTTAATAAGACTAAACAAAGTAATAAGTTAATAAATATTATACCATATTTTAATGTATAGTATAGCAGATATTATTTAATACTTATAACGTTGAGCCCAGGTAACTAAATATTTATCTATTAATAAAACAAAATCAGGTCAGTATGGGTCGGAATCACTCCGCTTATCGAGTAGGGTACTGAGTGTTGTATATACATTCGATTTTAAATCAATGATAATTTGTCAATGATACGAATCTGATTGGATAATATACATTATACCATATTATGTACTTATAAATGTCGGAAATAGTCAAATACATAATCTGTAAATCTATGCAATTTTTGGATATATTTTTTTCGGAATTATAAGGAAACTGTCTGAATTGCACGGCGTTGCCCGAATTAGATTGTTTTGTTTTAAATATTTTTTTTTTAATCTTCATAGACACTTTTCTGTATAGGTACAACATAACAATCGTATGCAACTTCGTTTGCTTCAGTGTTTAGCATTTTACATATTATATTTGCTTAATCCATTTTAATAAAGTTTTAAAAAATATTTTATATATTTAGAAATACCACAAAATTTGATATAAGCGCCACCTATGGTATACAAACTTTTGCAAAAGGTCAATTATTCAAAAACTTCTCAATATTTTATAGTCAATTAATCATTAATTTAAGATTTTTTTTGTTTTGAAAAATATATGGGAGTTGTAAAATTTTGGGGTTATGTGTTATGATATGCGAAAAATCTTAAAAAAATAAAAAATAATTTTTGGTCAAAGATAAAAATAAAATTTCTAGAACCCAATTATAGTACCTCCTACCAGGTCTAATTGTAAATCTGAACTATCCAAGGACCCAACATATAAAAATTTTTATTAAAATCGGTCCAGCCGTTTAGGAAAAGTTTGAATATTTATAAATGGACAAAAGAAATATATATAAAGATTGTAGGCCAAAATATTAAATTTTATAGAAAAACATAAACGAATGATTTACTAGGTTGTTTCAATATAGTACGTTATAGAGTAACTTAGGTTAAACCTTGTAATAATATTAAAATTATATGTATATATCATAAAAACCTAGAATTGTCTATTTTAGCACTTAAAATCTCAAAGTCTATAATTGTTATACGAGTAAATAATCGAATATTAAAAAAAAAATTATTATTGTCAATATAGAACTAAATTATATATTAGGTAAAATTTTTTAATATTTAAAAATCGTTATTTTTCTAATTAGAAAGAAATAACATAAAGCAATTTGGACCGAATTATATATCCGCCATTTTTGCATATTTTTTCTGAAGTTTTTCCTTAAGTACATGATGTTTACCAGGAGTGTATAGTGATATATCGAAAACTGACTCATTAAGAATTATTCTGATCAAATTGTCTATTAATTTAATAGGGTTACAATAGGAGTACGTAGGTAACAATTGTATAAAATCGTTTAGTCCAAAAGTTGTTTTCGAAAAAAAAAAACATCGATGTAAAAAGACTAATTTCCTCGCTTCGCTTGAATATTTAATATTTTTATTTTATTTATCTTGATAATGATTATTTAAATTCAATCTAGATAAAACAAAAGATCATTTTATATGGATTTATACAATGTATTTATAATAAATTTAGATGGTATAGACTAAAATTTTGTTATCACAAATTTGGAAATATAAACAGCAACAAGTTAAAAATTTAAAGTTATTTTTTGATTTATTTTTGAAAAAAGACTTCAACATAAAGTCACGTCTAAAATTTATCAACTAATTTACTTAACGAATTAATTTTTAAAGCAATAATAAACAATGCAATACAAAGTTATTTTAAAATTGTTAAGCTATAGATATTCAAAAAAGTTGTGATAAATACCTACTATTAACGTAGTTATTCGTATTATTTACAAAATGTATAACAATAAATGCAATATTAAGTGTAGAAATGCAATGAATAAACATAAATTTGGTTTTTGTATTTCTTTCTATATTTGGAAAATATAATTTAACCCTTTCACTGCTATGGACGCGCAGGGGTGTCCATTCACTTTTAAAATCAGCAAAAATAGTTATCTACAATGGGAATAACATCATCCGATAGTAAATTTATAGCCAGATAAAATGAAATGAAAAGAATAAAAATTGGATCAATATCAAAAAAGATATACTTAAGTAAAATCAATTTTGTAGCACGGTGCCCAAAATGTGATAACATGATAGCCGGATAATATTTATTTTTTTTGTTCATTCAACGTATTACGCGCTAAAATAATTATGATAACGTATGTTGATTATAGTTCATCATTTGATTTTTTTAAAATTTAAATTTATTAGTGCTTTTATGGTATTTATTATTTAAATAAATAATTAATTTTTTAGTAGGTAAAATAATAAAATGTTATTAATTTAATATTCATGGCTTATATTTCTACTTATATTCATTCATCTCAATCTTTTCATTTCTTTATAAACCTATTTACTTATTTTATATTTTGTTTTGTACAGATTGTATACAAAAAAAAAAATTGTAAAAAAAATATAAAAATTTTTTCAACTTGTATTAAGTCTTAATATATCATTCAATAATGACAAAATGAAAAAAAAAATTGGTAAAATTTTATTTAGTGTCCTTGAACAAAATTCAATTTTTTCAAAATTATGTATTTTGGTCAGCACAGCAGAGTGGGTACACTAGAAAAAACCCGGTCAGCAGTGAAAGGGTTAAGACATTTTTAACTTATTTAACCATCGATATAATGACATTTTTTATTACTATAGGTATTAGTTTTTAAAATGTTGTTTTAAACTTCTTTGAACATTTAATTATGATAATATTTTACTCTATGACTTTATACAATTATTAATTTTCTAATGAATAATTATTTAATACAAAAAATTCAAAGTTACTTTTAACATTTAATAAATATTTTTCTATTTGAATAAAATATATAAAGAAAATATATATGTAATGTATAATGTATTAAATTATAATTTAACTCAAGTTATTTATTTTTAAACAAACTTATCACATAACTCAGTTACTTTATTAATTAAGATTAAATACTATAGCTTAGCTCAATTATATTTAATATTTATTTTGAATATTGACTTAACTTAAGTTTATAAAACAAGTAATACTGTTTACTCGTTTGAAATACAATAACATCTAATAAAAATATGCAAGTAAATTATAATATTTTTAAAATATTATTGTTGTCACGAAATGGAACTTATATAGTATATATATATATTTTAGAGCCTGTGTACAAAGTCATGGATATTCTGAATGGATAACAACTAATTATAACAAATAATTATAACACAAATTATCAACAAGCAATAAAAACCTAATTCCGTTTTATACTTGTGAAATATTACGATAAACAGATTTCAACAAAAAAACATTAAAATAACGGAAACATTTGAAGTATTTTAAAAAAAACTTTTATTGTGAAAATGATGGATTTTTAGATGGAGTTTTCACGTTATAACGATTTGGTTATTTTCTGAATTCAAGAGCACAAAAAAGATCTCAGTTTTTATACAGGCATATTTTTCCTGAACATGGAGTGTCATTTGGTTTTAAGAATATAACTCTATTAAACGCAGGCGTGCATCACAAGAGAAGATATCAAACATTACGTTCCCTTTTATTATTATTTATTACTCTATATTATATACCTACCTACATACTCGCACACTATTTAATATCTTATATTATCATTATTTATTACCATCCCATCTTCCTGATAGTCCTGCTCGTTGTTCCATTAATAAAATCTAACGAATAATAATCATCGCTATAATTTGGTTTTATACGTCTAACGGTGGCACATATTTTACAGGTAAGAAATTGGATAGACATCTCCTCCGTTGGATTTTTAGTCTGTTTAGATTGTTTACACAATATTTTTTTCAACTATTCAATTAGTTAATCATAAATCATCAATAATTAAATCTAATATTGAATCAAAAATATGGAAAACCAAACTATTTGTTCAAATACATATAAGTACCAATTTTGGTCTATCGGTCAGTAAAAATGTACTCCCTGAATAATTCCCTTCCAAAATATGATTTAGCGTACAAACTCAAATTGTCTCTCCCCTTAACGAAATCATAAATATAAATCATAATACACACTGCAGGTATCTGTGATTTGCATTACTACTGCAGAAAACAGTTTGGATTTTTAATTGTCATTTTAATAATTATCGTTGCAATGCATTAGATTTTGATGATTTTGAAGTTAGCATTCAATAAGGCTAAAAAAATTTTTCTTTCTCTGACGCAATCAGCTTATTATGTTTAATGTATAGGTTCTCATATTAGAACATTTGTTATGTTTTCAAAATCCATTGAAAATGTATGGTATTTCATCAAACTAATAATAGTAGAACAATTATTATATATTTTTTTTTAAAAGCTTAATTGTGACAAAATTTGAAACAAAAAATTAGTATTTTGATACAAATAAATTCTTTTGAATGGTGACAAATAAAGCAGGTAAAATTTTTCCCAAGTTTTAACAAAACAATTAATTTAAGTTAAGATTAAAAAACAATACCAAAATCAGAATTCCATCAATATTTGTTTGTTATTGGACTCCAGCTTATCCTATCAATTGGAAATTATTTTAAAAAAAATTTTGACAAGTAAGCTATGGTTTTTATTCAAAACAAAATACTATATTAAAGCCTTGCTAAATATAAAATGGCTGAAATTCGATCAATTTTTGGATTCAAAACCATAATTTTACGTACGTAAAAATGATATTTTTCAGTTATCCCGTAGGTATTAATATAATTTTTCATGTTACATAATATGTAATATATAGTATATTATACTTTAATGTTATTTATACGAAAAAAAAAACAGGATCCGATTCAAAACTTCCCCCAAAATATTTAGCAATAATGAAGCATTATATATATTTTTAAAGTCTACAAAAATATGTCCATTAATTTTCAATTATATCTAGGTTTCTTAGTTTAAAAATTGAATTTTTTTTCAATATATGGTATTTATACTTTAAAAGTAGTTGCTTAGACCCTATATTATTATTGAGATCGACAAAATAATATTAGAGTATCATTTCGTCACAATAGTATTAGTAATATGATTGTTTCGCTATTATATTATGATTTATTTTACATTTTTTATCCATAATATTTATTGTGATTTTCTTTAGATCCATTTACACTTCAAATGTCAAAAATAAACACAATATTATATTATTGACATTTATTTACAAACAATTTTCGGTTGTGTATTATTTTATTTTATTAATTAAAATTTCTTATTATAATCATCTAAATATAATATAATATACGAGATTAATTTACTGATAAGTTAACAGTGCTAAATAAAGTGTACCAAATTCTATTATAATACGATGTTGGCGAAAGCTATGATATATATATATATATATATATTCTTGTGTTTATAGAAGGGTTGAAAAATATTATTTTCATTCTATCGCCTTTTATACATATAATATAGTATCGCAAAAACGCTAACGCTAAAGAGGTCTTAGCTCCAATTGACCTATATTAAGTACACTCTAATAGTGGCAAAAAAATAAAATGTAAAACTTTACGTTTTATCATTGAAGTGAACATTATAAAACTATCAATTAATTTTAAAACGACAAACGAAATAGTATAGACTATATTTACTTTAACACCTCCTATGATTTATACATTTAATATTTAAACTAATATTCACATAAATGGCGTTTGTTTACTAATAGTTTGGGTGTTTATTAGCAGAATATTGTATTATTATATTTAAAAAATATAAAAAGATACAAAAACAAGTGGCTTTTTAACAACTTAAGATACACGCCTATACCTGTGTAAGGTCCCGGGAAACGTGAGATTTTAGGGATTTAGTCTTATTATTTCATAATATTATTATGAAACGTGTAATCCGATAGCCATTGAATAGTTTTTTTATAAAAAATATTCAAAAGCTTTTAATGTTCAAAGGCACTAAAACAGCTTAAACCAATTTATATTATAGTTTGTTACATTGTTTCTAATGGAAATGCACATTACGAATAGTAAAATTTTAATAATATTGGCACATATTATGATTTATATTATATTTTCTATCATACTTAATAAAATATAAAAACTTTTTTTTTTTTAATGATAAATGATAAAAATTCATCATTTATTTTTAGCAATAACAAAAGTTTACATAACAATTTTATTTATTTTTTTTTTGATTTTTACTGCTTCGCCTATCACTAAGGTAAACCTTGTGACGATAGACGAGAGTTAACATAATATAATATAATGATATATACAATAATAATATATAATGATAAAATAAATTTATGCGTAGCAATTATCTAAATTAAACATTTTTTTTTTTTTTTATATAATATAACTGTTACTTAGTAACCATTTTTTTACAAATAATTTAAAACAAGCATGCTTTTTACAATTCCGTATATATACTGGAAGTTTTTCATATAATTT
>JAIPRL010003348.1:25891-47954 GCA_025469235.1 Pemphigus obesinymphae | reverse complement strand
TATCCCGACGCAAAAAAAGATACTTTAAAAAGTAATTTTTAACTTCACTATTTAATTTTGTAATATATGTAAATGTTGTTTGCATTATTTATTTATTAAATGGTAGTATATAACTTGAATTACAAATCTAAATAAAAATATATATTATAATATATCATTATGTATGTAAAATATACTATTTCACGTTTATTTCTTATATTATGTTTAATAATAAAAGTTAAATTATAGAAAAAACGATGTTTTTGATTTTTTGGTTGAATGGGTTGTTTAACGATAAAAGTATAAGTAACAATTTTTATAGAAAATTTAATTAAAAAATTATCTTATTCTATTGGTTTTTTACCTATCATATATATTTTAGGCCGTAATTGTGAATTACAAAAAAAAATCGAAAAAAGCACTCTTTTCGAACTTTAACCCCTTTGAGGGCCCTGTTAAAATTAATCAATTTTTATGAAAATGAACATAAGTTATTTTTTTATAGTTTTGAACAAATTCTGGGTGTAGCCGCTTTAAATTTCAAATAAAATAAAATAAGGACCACCCTACTACATATATATACTCGTATTATAAAGATGCTACTTATTTATAGGTGGATATATATATTTTTTTAATAACGATAATTTCGTAACTAGAAACTAATCTGATGTTAAACTTAAAATTGAAAAAGCCGGTCAGTAAGGACTAAGGGTAGAACCACTTCACTCGTCAGATAGTATAGTATACGGGTGGTGGTTCATGAATGTATAGAATTTGAGAGATATTATAAATACTTTTTTTTAATAAAACGGAGCAGTAATAATAGTTTAAATATATACTTTGTAAATCCGTCTTGTAAAAGTTTCTAGAACTATAATAACCTTACGTGTTTATTTAAAAAGTAAAAGATAATCCTGTCTGATAAACCTTCCAGATTGCACTGGAAAATAGACAATATATGAAACGATTTGATTAGTCTTTCGATCGAAAAGTTGTTCACAAAAAACCAAGATTCCTGCTTTGCTTATAATTTAAAACTATAATTTTGCAAGTTGACAAATGAATTGAAATATTATACCTAATGATGCATGAAACGCAAGGCATTGCTAATAAGTGCGTCACGCCAGCCCAGCCCCTATCGAATTTTCCAATGAAATATTTTGCAATATTTAGTACGTCATTTGTACGTATTTGTACGACCAAATTCAGAATTTATACGAATTGGGTTAAAGAGTTTTAAGCGAAATTATATGGGCGGGCTGCCGTGTCGTGTCCCCCCAACTATAAAATCACGAAATCTTCGTACAGAATTTGTACGTCTTAACAATTTTAATAATACGGAATTAAATCAGAAAAATAAATAAATAGTTTATTAAATACAATAGTTGGTCAAGAGTTTATTATTGAATATATTTTAGAATTTAACTATACTCTGAAAATTTAGCTCCACCTATGATCTTGTTCATCTCTGTGTACATAATTGCCTTTGAACTTTGGTGTAAGATCACGAGTAAAGTACCGAGATGAAGGTGATATATCTGTTTCTAGCGAAATATTATCGATTTTCGAATAGTTATACGAAGCTGGAATAATACAGAGAATTCCTAACGTCTAAACGAATAATTTCTGATGAACTCCATGAATCGGAAAGAAAAAATATACTAGACGTATTACGACCATGGATGTGTTTGCATGATCAGCGGTTACAGAGACAAAAAAAAAAAAAATAAAAATAACTAGTATTGAAGTAAACAATAAAAACGAAGAGCGATATGATACAATAATATGTAATATATGGTATACACGCCAGAGACGGCGTGAGGGTGGAGACTACGCGGCGGCGACGGTTTAACGCAGGGGCGTACTCAAGAATATTCTTCTTCATTTTCTGCTGGTACATTATATGTGTAAATACTATAATAATACACATATACTGTGTAATAAACACAGTTTATACGGAACTTCGTTAATGACGAATATATTGTATAATACAATAATAAGCACATAGGTAAATAATAATAAAAAAAAAATTCATTTTGGGGAGGCTTTGGTGCGCGCCTGGTCTAACGGTAATAGATATAAAATAATTTAAAGTCACTTATCACATGATATGCTAATAAATTTATGACAGAAATTATGCTGAGGTGATATGATACCGAATGATGATGACGCTAGCGTTCGTAGTGGGGGAGAAAGAAAACTTTAAATGCTATATAATTCCTGCAGAAAAAAAATCTTGTGAAAAAAAAAATAGGGTGTTGGGAATTATAGCCCAGGGTGGCTGGGTGACTAGGTGGTGGTGGTGGTAGTGGGGGTAGATCCGACTCAGGGTTGCTGGGAGGCTGGTGGTAGTGGTGGCAGCAATTGGGTGGCTGGGTAGCGGGTGGCGGATGTCGGTCCCAGAACTCTCTGAAGTTTAAATCATACCTACTACTATTTTAGATAATGGATTCGTTGTGGGCTTGAAATATTTCTTAAAGACTTACCTTTCAAAAATTGATTTTTTCAACACCGAGAAACGTATGTGACCCTTTAAGACAATGATATGAACATCAAAATTACTTTTAACTGATACCTAATGAAAACGGTATCAAAAATAGACGTTCTCATTGGAAAAACAAAAGTTGTACAGTGGTTGGGTGGCTGGATGACGGGTGGCGGTCCCTGTAAAATTCTTTAAATAATACTACTTAAAATATTGTCAAACTTACACCTATTTTAACGAATCTAGTCTGATGACCGCTCAACACTCGCATCTGCCACGCACACACGTCAATTTTTCAAATTTTCAAATTTTTTTAATGCGATTTTTCAAGTTGGTGGGCTTGATGACTACCAAACCGATTGTCTGATTCCCTTTATTTTTTGTATGCATATTCTTAATTGAGCTACAAAGGCTTTTTTCGATAACTTAAACCATTTTTAAATTATCCATTTACTATGGTAAAACTCGTTAAATACATTTAACGATTTTTACTATTTCATTTAACAATTTTTTTAGTGCAACTATTTTCGAATTTTTTTTTTCAAAAATCTCTCATAGCTCAATAATCACGGTCCTGTAAAATTATAAATAAATTCAAATTTTTGTTTCCGATTAACTTTGCAACCTGAATCACGCTCACCGTCTGTGCCCGTAGAAAAAAAAAAAACATTTTACGCCTCTGCGTGATCCAGCTACCATATTTATATTATTATTATTATTATTTTTTTTTTATATGATTCATATATTTCAATATTTGTATTTTTAAATGAAAAAAAAATTAAAACAAGTGACCAAATAGTTCTTTTACGATTCACTATACACTATTTGAACCCATTTTCAGGACATATACTCGTAAATATATATATATGACTCCTTGAACTTAAAATTGACTGAGTTACAGTAGTAAAAATTCTCTATGCTGCATCATAGTTAGAGTATGCGCACGCCTATGATAGGTATCTACATAAAGTTCCTACCTATTTAAAAAAAGATTGGATTCGTTGTTTAATTGACACTTTTTTCTGATATCAATGTAGAATGTACTAATAAATAACTTTTCACGGAATACAGGCGAATAAACAAAAAATATATTTATATGTTATATGATATTGGAATCTTTATGACATTAATAAATAATTATCACAGGACTCAGTAATAAATTCTATTTTTATAGGTACCTATTGAAAAACCCAAATGAAATATAAAACATACCTATAAGTAATATAATATTATGTGATAGATATATGTGTAGATAATGCATATAATATATAGGTACATTATATATACATTAGAATATACTATATATATATATATATTATATATAGAATTATATACTATATATTATATAAAATATGGATGCTAGGTACCTATTATTAATTATAAGTTTATCGATAATGCTTAAAATATTATTTAATTATACTCCGATATTCGAATTTTATTTACACCCATGGGTGTCATTTCGAGGGGCCAGGATGGGGCGTTTTCCTCCTACGATATTTACATAAACCAAAACGTTTGTATTAAAGTATCATAAGAGTATATTACCTATATATAATATAATAAAATTGTTAAATGTTTTATAAGTTTTCCAACCTTCAGGCTGGTAAATTAACTAGATGTTATCAATTGAAAATACTGAAATATATTAATAAATTATTCAGAAAATGACCTCAATGGCCAATTGAGCCATGAACCCGTATAGCTATCGTTCATTTTGATAACAATATATATATATATGTCTTATTAAGTTAACTACAACCATGGATAATCATTTTATATTTTTTATTTATAAAAGCTTAAAGATGAATAAGTACATTTGTTTACAACATGTTTCCTTTCGATAGTCAGCGAACCTCCGTGTGAAAACGAGACATTTTCATGATCCGAGCTTTTATTAAAAAATACGCGTATTAAGTGCTTGAATTTTCACTGATCTTATTCGTTTTATGGCCAATCTCATAGCTGCAAATAGTTCCTTCGGTAACGCCTTCGAAGCTAATGCTTGGTAATGAATTAGTTGAAGGAGATCAAAATTTAAAGATTCTTATCTTTTACTAATGTCGATTTGGCTAAAAGAGATCATAACACAGCAGAAACTCCAACAGTACAAACATTATCTACCTACTTATCAGGACCGTATTTAGATTTTATTTTCGAAGGGGATCCAAAATATATTTAATAATTTTAGAACATATTTAATTTATGTTTTGTACATCATATCGCGATTTATCGAATTCATACATTTTGAAAACAGATTATTATTTATCAATAAATGAACTTATAATCGAATTTTTTACATTTTCAATTTTTATATTTAATTTTTTTAATATTTGATGGACTAATATTTAATGATTTTCCATTTAATACAATTATTTTAAGGAATTAATGTTAAAAAATTAAAAAGTCTTCGTCTGGAGTTTTCCAACAAGTAGTTTTTAAAATATTTTTTACGGTTTTATATTTACGGTATACGCAGACAACTCAATCAACGATGGACAAAAATAGTTTTTTTTGTCTTTGTATAAAATTGGTCACGAAGAACCACTTTAAAAATTATATTTAACTATATTTGGGTATAAAATATATAGATTTTTTTAACAAAATTATGATTACTTATTTTTGGCAAGTTCAAAAATTAATGATTAAAAAAAAAAATTTTTACAATATTATCTTCGATGATGCTTTTTAGAACTATATAGGTATCAATGTTTATCCACATACCTACATATATCTATTATTTCACTTATATGATTGTTTTGACCAGTTTTACTGTTGCATTTAAATCACAATATCTATGTAGGTAAGTATATTATGTTTTTTAAAGTGTTGTAGTTTACTAATCGATAGGTTACGATTAAAAATATTGATATTGACGCTAAAAGACACTATCCTACACATACAAAATGTATCAAATATTGAAAAAATTTCTGAGGGGGTTCGGACCTCATCGACCCCCCCCCCCTCAGATACGGCCTTGCTACGTATAACTAATATGATCTACTAACGATAATTACAATTAATATAAATAACTAGAATCGGTCAGTCATCTATTCACCTGTCAATAATACAAACACACAGCTTATATATTATAATAGCGTTACTGGTACCTATATTATATTATTTTGATTTCTCCAAATGCATTTTTTTTTAATTTAAAAATTTAAGAAAAGTTGAAATTGAAATTATTTACAGCGTAACCTACGGCGGGACCGTGAACGGTGGGTTGGGAAACACTGGTCTAATAGATTTATGCGATGAGGAACACAACACATCGAGTATAAATAAATAATTTAGTAATACTAAATTAAATACGTTTTAGATGTAGGTAGTTCTTTCGGCCGCACATATATATAAACCGGGCCTGGCTCGTTTCGATCACCCGGTATAAGTTGAATTCGAATATATCTCCTGGTCTGCTGTGAAAATACGTAAATACAAAAAAAATATATAACCGTGAACCACGTGGCCACCACGTGTACCTATATGTGTATAATTGCAAACTTGAAATCGCTATAACTTCTAAACTAAGTTTATTGCAACATTTCCGTAACCTTCATTTATACCTGCCCAAGAAATGTTTTATTTATACATACAGAATATTGCGCAAGTCCGACCACAGATTTAACATGTTATCATTTATGCATAATTTCTGAAATTTTTCTAGCGAAAATAAAGTTGCCATCTTCAGTGCAAAAATCAAACCCAGTAAGAAGAATTGGGTATACTAAGCTAGTAGATACATACAGAGAAGTAAAAATGATAAAAATTAAACTAAATGTTTATTAACACTGTTCAGTTCAGGGGCGGATCCGAAGCTCATTTAATGTGGAGCCGAATATGAATATTTATGAAATAAAATGCCTATCCCGACTCAAAATAAATGTTATACTCCTCAAACAATGATAAAAAAAACTCAAAGGAGGAGGGTAATCACCTCGTCGCCTACCTCAAATTCTCCCCTGGTTCACTTGTAGTGGAAATTGGAAAAGTTTATGCAATTGTCTAAAATTTTTCAATTAAACAGCTATATTTTGAAAATTATTAATTTCATTTATTTTGTTTTTATGCGGAAACGGGACATTATAAAACGCTTGTGTTACAATATATTCATGGACTTGATAAAGTCTTGATATATATACATATAATTTATAAATTATATACTTTTTCAAACACATCTTACCGAACTGGTTTTATGTTTAGTTCACGGAATCCAATATTTGTGTACATACCTATACCTATCTATAGCTAGGTCATATAGGTGTCTATTATGTACATCAATAATAAACTAATAAAATAATAAAATAGTTTTAAAAAATTATACTATGTAAATTATTTGCACAAATTAACATTTTTAATTCTAATAATAATATATATAAAAAATATCGGTAATAATGTAATAATATAATAAAGCGTTGTTTATAAAATGAATATATTTATAATTTGAATATTTGAAACCACATTTTTACTTTGTACCTGAATGATCGACCTTAAGACCCATACAGTCAGTGGTATAGGTAAGATTTAAGTGCATATAAAATATAAATATATAATTATAAAAATATCAATAAATTCATAAAAAAAATAAATTGATTTCAGACATATTTTTTAAAATTTTTAACTCGTAAAATTTTTTAATACAAACTAAAATTATTAGGCGTGTTAAATGCTTTTTACGGATTTAATTTTAATTTACTAACTCCAATATATGAAAAGAAATGAATATGGATTGAGGATGTTTTGGGAGATTTATTAGATCAGAATTGGTCATGAAATAAGATGATCCTATAGAAGTTAATAAATCCAAATCCAAAAATAAAAATAAAAAGTTCAAAATATTGAATAATATTTTATTATAATAATAAGAGCTCTGATTGGGAACTGATAAAATATTTTCAGTAGTAAAGTATTTTAAATGGTAGTTACTTAAGTGGGTAGTAGGTGCCCGTTAGAATAATTATATAGAAAATTTAATATTTTTTAAATTTTTATTTAAATTATAATTTGTGGTATTTGCATGTATATTTTAATTTAATTTAATTTAACTTTTTAATTATAAATAATAATAATAATATATAATAAATAATTGTTATATAAAAATAAATATTTAAAAAATATCCCAATATAATTTATAATTTACCTAAATATATTATATATATATATATGCGGCGAACTTACCACGACTAAATGACGTATAACCATTATTAATGTACTACCAAAATTTGGTTTGTTTTATAATTTAAACAATTTACGAGGCACAGATAGTATAGAATTTTTTCTATCGTTCTTTTGATCCTTGAACGGGATATTATAGTATTTCATTCAAGATCTTAAAACAAATCATTGTATTCGAAAAACAATTCTGGGTGAAGTTTAGTTTAATACATTTAATTACAGTGTAATTAAAAAAGTAATTACCGAATAATAATGAATATAAAAAGATTAAATAATATAAGTTTGATGTATTAAATAGTAATTATAAAGAATAGTACTTATCCATAATATTTAAGAAATTTTGAATTGAAGAAAAGAACGTTGTACATTTAAAATATATAAAAATGTAGGTATAATTTTTTAAACTACACTGAAATTATCAAAATCGATTCATTTACAAATTGATATTATTTATAATCGTCATTTTCACTTATTTTAATGTATTTTACATTATTACCAAAGAAATTAATAGAAAAATTCAAAGAAAGAATTAAATTAATTAAAATAAGAATTTTCAAGATATTTCAAATATAATTTATTAGAGTAACGTACAAAAGCTATAGCTTAGTGGTACCTACTACGTAATACTATTAATATATAATTAATAAATATATTAATATTAATATAATATAAATAATTAATAATTACTAATACAGTATTACATTTTCAGGTCTTTTAACACTTGAAATTACCAATTTAATTATATAATACTTCAAAATTTCTTATATATTATGTAAATTAAATGATTATTTTTATTTGTTAATTGTTACCGTATCTGTTAAATTGGTAAATTATAATGTCTTCGCAATAAATATCTAATATATATATATATATATATATATTATAAAAATAATAATAATTTTCACAGATATTTTGTTATTTTCAAATTCTTAATGTGTAAAATAAATTGATAGGAGTTTTCCAGTATCGTTAAAAAATGGTTACCTACATTATGATTTATGGTCTCATAATACAAATAATAATATATAATATATTAGTGCCACCTACTTTATATGTTAAAATATGCTCTGGCATTGCGAGTTCTGCGACCTAAGTTATTACGTCTATTGGTGGCATTTTGAAGAACCAAATTTTGAAATACCTACCTACCTATACTACTAATTTGATTCCACTGCCGAAATTCCTTGTTCCGGAACTCTACGCAGTAATATTTTTAATAATTATAATAAAACTAATTATTATATAAACTTATCACATAAAGGCAAATCACACCCGTGGTGATTTTAGTCAAACTTCACTTATAGCACAAAATATATTATATAATGATAACAATTGAATCACAAATAAATAATATATTATCATAATATCTCCTATAAGCACTAAGAATTTAAAGAAATTAATAAATTAATTTTTTGATCCATAAAAGCCAACTAATAGATAGAATGTTCTATATGCGTATATAGGCGTATAGCGTAATATTGAGAACATAGAAATTATGATTTAATTATGGTCTTCGTGAACTATTCGTTTTCTACTATTTATCCACAGATTACATAATAGTACATAGACTATATATTATATATTGTATAGTGTCCTCGATGTTTCTGCCACAGAGTATCGAGTGAACTGGCAAAAGCGCGAAGTTTAAATAGTCGTTAAGTTTTCTGAAAATTTCCAATTTTCTGCGCGAATTTCTTATTTTTCTTTCCGTGAGAACCTTATAATACAAAGTATTAGAAAACTTTAAAAAAAAAAAGATTAATAAAATCGGTAAAGGCGTTCTCAAGTTATGGGGTGACCGAGGGAAATAGGGATTCATTTATATATATATATATATACGAGACAATAGATATTAAAATAGGTATACAAATTAATTCGATCATATATATAGATACATATAATATCTTACCTTTTGGCTAGCTGTTGCAATGTGTACATCACCCGTCATCTATGCATATATTCCCTAAATCGCGTGTTTTAACTTTAAATATTATATAATATAATAGGTACTACCTATATATTAAAGCTTCGTGTAGAACATCTTTGCTTGTATACACCTATATATATATAATATATTGTTTATAAATAATAGTAATAAAAATAATATATAATTAAAATAATTTATTTACGTGTATTTATTATTATATTGCACCTAATATACTTAGGGTAAGTATAATATTTAAAACGAAAAATAAAACAATACACGCGCGTCAAATGTCAAACATATCTTTTAAAACGTTAAAATACTTATAGGTACGTACACTATATATTGTATACGGTAGATAATATAGTTACTATAGAGAATTTGCGATATATAGAAACGAGGAGGTTTACGGTTTTATGTCTGTATAGTACCTATACTTGAAAAAGTAGCATAGCCAATCATCGATGGGATACAATATATATATATATATATATGTAATGATTTTCAGTGGGAGAATCCGAAAATTTCCTTTTGTAGTGACGTTCATCCTTGTCGGTATATTATAATATTATACAATGCAGTAAGTTATATACATTTAATATAGTATATTATATAGTTAACTTTTTTAGACATTAAAATAATTGTTATTATTTGTGCATTTATTATTAAGTGGGCAATACATTTTAACAGATACCTAGTATGTTTGTGTGCAGTAACATTGCAGAATCGATCTTATACCCACATTACCATCATTACTTATTATTATAATATAAAGTTTAAATTATTTTTTAATGTCGAAAATGCGAAAAACCAGTAGGTACACCTAGTTAATAATAACTAATTTATTCATAGAAAAATTCATGTGCTAATAAAATAATATTAGTTTATTTATGAATTATTTAATTAGGTAAATTTTTGTAAAAGATTATTCGCAAACGTGTATAATGTATATATATTATTACACACATTTCAGCTATAATCGGTACTTTTAAGATACTTGTTTTCAGATAATTTCGATCGCAAATTCTAATCAGTGCAGGCGTATCTAGTCTATATTTACCTATATAGGTGTATATATTATGTTGAACAAAATATTAACGATTTGAACGACCCAGAAAATATATCTACTGTTCTAATATTCTACATAATAAAAAATAAAATAAAATAAAAGTAGTTGTTTTAATTTTGATAACCTTGGAAACTATTATATACCTACCTATATGGACAGTAAATATCAACAGTATCTGTCGAAATTGGAATGCTGTCTCGTTTCGTAAACAAGTTGTTTGGATCGTGTGTGACATATACAGGTACCTACCCAGTTTCTTATGTACTCATTAATCGTAATTTAATATAATTTATCTACTCTATAAGATAATTTAATCTGTAAAATATAAAATGGTATTAGTGGCGTATTTACAGGGAGGGGGAATTTGAGGGATGGATCCCCCATTGGAGTTGGATTTTTATTGTTATTTTATAGAGTTATATAGTAAAATGGAAAAATATAAGCCAAAGGGCTTAGTAAATATAATAATTTATAAAATGTAAGTACCTTTTAGTGGCCCTTATTTTTAACTTGTGAATTTTTGATTTCTCACCCCCCCCCCATTTTTTTATTGTATAAAAGTAATGTGGATTAAATTTGGTCATGATATCTCAACCCCTGCCACAAAAGGGTTGAAAATTGACAAAAGAGGTAATTTTATGGTTTTTATGTTTAATTCAAAATCCTTAGCTCTAACGAAAATATGTATAGAATAAAAATTATTTACCACAATATTTGCTATAATAATAATTATTCTTACTAAATTTCTTGTAAATCCATTATATTTCAATTAAAATAATGAAATATAAATTATATCATTTATTTGCCAAATTGGTTTATTTATGGTTATTATGATTATCGAGCGGTTGACGATTCGATAAAATATTATATGTATATTATTACGATCTTATCACTTATTATGATCCAATTACTTTCATAACGTATAACAGAATATTAAGTTAGGCGTGTCTAGTTTAAATACAAAAAAAAGGGGCATAATTGATATTATGTCACCCAAATTACTTTCTGTCTTAGACAGATGTAAAATTAGTGATAGCGACACAATACACATAATTATTTCAACTGCTAAGGCTTTAGGTTATGATTTTACTATATTTAAAATAAACAAATCTAAATTACAACGCAGAAAGAAGATTTTTCGTGAAACGAGGACAAAGGAACTTAAAAATAATCCTAAGTTATTAAAAATGGATTTGGTAGTATTGTACATTGAGATGGAAAACGACTTCTTGATTTAAGCGAGAAAATTAAAGTACGTAGATCGATTGACGGTAGTTGTATCATTCGAAGGAAATACGCAATTGATAGGTATACCAAAGCTTATAAGTGGGACTTGTGAAAATCAAGCAAAAGTTATTTTTGAATTATTATAGGATTAGAACATTATTGATAAAGTCCAAGCTGTATATAGTGATACTACAGCTTCAAATACTGGTCGTATAAATGGAGCTTGGTTTTATTGTTCTAATTGAGCGTGATCTTTTATATTTTCCCTGTTGTTGTCACATTTTGGAGTTAATACTGATAAGTGTATTTGATTTGAAATTAAACTTTCTAACAATAGGTCCTGATGTACCTATTTTTAATTAATTTTTTTATTTTGACAAAAAGAGCCAACCATAGATATAAAAAAAAAATATCTATTATATTGGATTAAATGATAAGTTCGAACAAATAATAGAAAAACATTATAATTTTGTATTAATACATTAAAATATAAACAATGTAAAGAAGATTATAGAGAACTCTTGAAGTCAACAGTTATATTTCTCAGGAGCAATAAATAACACCACGTGGAATATCATTTCGTTACCCTGGGGTTTTTCATCACGCAAAGGTGGATATCAAAAACAATCTACAGTTTTAAAATATTTATGTTACAAGATCAAGGAAAATATGGGTTTTCGTCATAACTGCATCTTTTTAGTACATTCTTACGTAGAAGCCTGGTTTAAAGTTCCAGTTGTCACTAAAGCTCCTTTAAGTGATTTTCAATCATTTAAAAACTTAGTTAAATATCCAGATTGTGATGTTTCCCGAGTAACTGCGCCAACAAACTATGTAGACATTTATTGTATCTCTAGCTCCTGAAACTACTAACTATATATACCATACTAAAAAATACAAAGTTGAAAATGGTAAAAGCTATAAACTTTACGGAGAAAGTTGATGACTTCTTTTCTTGTGGAAGTTGTTTAAAAATTGAAGTCAAGTAAATTAATTTATCAGTGGCGTAGCTAGTGTCATTCTTCGAAAAACAATTTTTAAATGCTTTAAAATTTCCCAAAAATATATTTTATGATAACTTTTTCTTTGCAATACTTTATAATAAACATATATTTATTTTAATTGTATGTATTATTTGTACTGTTAGGCCAGTTTCACAGACGCACAGACACATTTATAATTCGAAGCGTATAGTACGTACTATACGCATGTTTATAGCATAATATTGTTTTTGGCGTGCCTATACCGGCTATACCTACTAATACAAATTTCACACATTACATACATTCATAGACATGTAATTGACATATAATTCATAGACTGTAAGGTGATCCCTGGGGAAAGTGTGACAGCACAACATAGGTTATTGGTTATGGATATTTGGTGTAGGAAAAAGAGGGTGTACAAAAATAAAAATATAGTTAAGGAACCGAGGATTAGGTGGTGGAAACTAACGGGTGAGAATGAAAAAGTATTTATAAGAAAGCTAATTGGGACAGGGATGTGGAACATGGAAGGGAATATAAACGAAATGTGGGAAAAGGTAGCAGAGGGTGTTAAGAAAGTTGCTAAGGAAGTCGTGGGCGAAGAAGAAGAAGACCTATATTATATAGGTACCCCCACCTATATGAATTTTCTGGTTCCATATTTTGGGCCGTAAATTGGTCGACCGTAATTTACGGCCAATAAATTTAATATTAAATGACCAAATTTTGAAGATACTTACATATATATATGATAGACCCTTATGTGTAGGTACCTACCAATTTTAGAATAAATCGGACAAGTTTTGTAGGTACATTTGACGGTAAATTAGCAAGTAGGTAGGTATAGGTAATTACTAATTAGTAGATATTCTTAATTTCTTAATTTGCAACGGGCATGGACGTAACCTTCAGACTCTGGGCCAGCAGAGGCTGCACATGTGTTACCTACCTACCATTGTCATTTTACAAAAGTGCCGGTTATCCACCAAAAACAAAACTATTATAATCTTATACCTACCTAATATAAATTTAAAAAATAATTTCGTTAATTATAGATATTAGTTTTTATTTTTATAAAAAATTTTCATAGAATTTAGAGAGCTGTAGTGGTAATACAGAGTTTTAATCTGTTTCTTGTAAGTGCAAGGTGAACTTTAGAAAAATTGAGTGTACAATTTTCGTTAATTTTAAAATTGAATATTCAATGGCGTATTGGAAAGTTCAAAGGGAACTAGGTAGTAGTTTTACCATGTTGATAAGTACTTATTTATCTTTATTATATTTTTCTTTCTTTTTCTTCACCGAGAAATTTTTTTTAACCAGAAGACTCGATCCAATCGTTATGTACCTACGCCCATTTTCCGGTAACAAATTTCATCAGGATGATATTTCTTAGCTTAATATTCTAATAAAACGTGTGTGAGCTCTACCTACCTACACTACATTATTGAACTCAAAATTAAAACCCATATTTAATATCAAAAAACCTTTATTTACTCCAAATTTCTTAATCGACTATACTGGTTAAAAAGTTGCTCATATAATAAAACACACCAGAGGCGGAACTTTAAAAAGGGAAGGGACATTTCAACTATAGTATTTTAAATTTTTAGGAGTGGCTTTTAAAAAAGCAGACCTTTGTTTTAGCTCATTAACGAGTAATCAAAAAATTATTTAGATTGTAAGCTGAGCGTCCACTAAGTCGGAACGGCGGATTATACGGGCAAGATTCGTCCATACGAAAGCTGCGTGGTACGGATACATTATTATTATAATTATTATTGAAATAATTTCCGAATAAGTTATTTATTTTATTTAAGTACATATATCAATACATTAAATTAAATTAATATTTTCCAGCAAATAAAAAAGTAGGAAGGACTTTTATTATTTTTATTGTAGATAAAATTTAATTTAAATATTTCAACATCATAGTAGGTACCTATGTCAAAATATGATGATATTTTAATTTTAATATATTAGTATACAACAGTAAAAGTTGTATTTATATAAGTATATAGGTCGATGAATTGTTGCGGAGTGGCGTGACGTGGCATCACGCTAGACAAGTTTCATGACTCATGAGCATCGGAGATCAGTGCCACATCGCTTCGACTTATTGACCTAGCGGACACTCAGCTTTACAACAATTATAAAAATTATAGATGAGGCCCCATAAAAAGTTTGTAAAAAAAGATCAACTGATGTGTCAAACAATTATTGTTGCCCAGGGTTAGACAATTTCTAGATACATTATACTGCCCTATTACCTATAGCCTATAATTACTGTTTTCAAATAAAATAAAATAAAATGAATTATCATATTATAATGTACAGCCTATACTCTAATTATTTTTATAATTTTTATATTTCTAATTATTAGAAAGTCGTCTCTACAAAAGTGCTGCTTTGGCTGGTGTCTATCTCATCTAAACCTTGAGTCGACCCTGATTACTGCATGATCTGGATTATAAATTATGGGAGATATACCTAAAATATTTATTTGATGTTTATTTTAATACTTGTTACAATTAATGTTTTCTGAAATTGTTTATGTAATATAAATAAAAATATAAAAACCGTGTACAAATTTAAGTATAAATATGTGTCTATAGTAGTGTAGCTAGGGAGTTATTAGGAGTCTAAATAATACACCTCTATCACCAAAATCAATTTTTTTTAGCATTATGATTGTACCAATACACAGTTGAAAAACTTTTTTTTGATTATCAAACTGGTTACACTACTGTGTACCTATACTACCTATTTTGTTTAAATTTGATTAATTGTATGACATAGGTAGGTATGTATAATGTATATATTATATGTCTGAAAGTTTAAATGGATTATTATAATGCCTATAAACCATTTAAATGGAATATATAATTTGTAACTAAACCACTAACTAATGAAAATTGTAATTGTAATTATTTTTATTTTTAACAATCCTGGTCATTTTATATCCAACACAGATAATCATGAATTAAAATTTGTTCTTAATATTTGTACAAATGCTTATAATTAATATTATAAAAAAATCAGTTTTATTTATAATTATAATTTTAACAATTTATTTTCTGATAAATTACAACAATATTATAATAAAAATGAACCATAATAATTTTTACATATAAATAGATAAATATAAATTCTATATAGATTTAATAAAAAAACTATTACTTATACCATAAATAAATCAGTGTAATTCTTCACCTAACAATGACAGTTGTTCTAAAAATTCTGAAGAATTGTTTACTACAGTTGATCCATATATAATTCTTAATTGTGGTATACCAGGAGATACTGGTTTATTTTTTACATACTCCAATAAATTTTGATATTCAATATAATTGCCTCCACCGACTATAAATACTATGACTTCACTGAAAGTGTTTTTAGATTTAAACCCATCAGAATTTCGCAGCTGTTTTGGGTCAAAATGACGAAATTCATCGGATGAACTAGACGACTGTTTATTTTCTAATAATTCATCAACAATTCTAGTAACCGGAAAAGTATGTCTTTTAACTACTAAATTTTTTACTCCTTCCATAACAAATGATGAAGTGTGGGAAATTAATTTTTCAAACATATTAACAGATTTAGTACCGCCCCCATACTGATTTGATGTTGACGTGATATTAGAATACATTTTCCATCTTTTAATATACTTAAGTGGTCTAAGATCACAACCTTGTTTCTCCAAAGCTGATGAATACATATCCATGTCTGAATCTGTTATGGAATGTGTATAAATATAATAAATTATAAATAGTCTCATTTTATCTTCCGCAGTTCCAGCTTCTGGGTCATTGATGATATCTACTATTTGTTTATCTAATGAAGCTTGACTCATTACTTTTTCTTCAAATTCAAACAGTAAATCTAAACGTCGAGATTTAATTACTGATAAAATACTTGTAGCTAAATCTGTATGCATGTCTATTAATCTTTTTTTTTCCAATAGTTGTGGTAAAGAATTAACAGCAGATGTTAGCTTAGCTGTATTATCGCTCATCATGGATAAGGCCACATCACTTTCACCATCTAAACCCATAGATTCTTTTAACTGTTTAACTTCTTCTTCAGAATTTTTTAAATGCTCTAATTCTGATTGTATTGATTCTGCTACTGTAGGAAACGGACTCCCTTTATGTGTCACCCAAAAAGAATCTTTCGGATCCAAATCAAAGGTTTTTGGTTTCTTTTGCTCTTGAGCTACTGTAACCCTGTTTAAATTTAATTTTAGTACATCATGAACTAATGCTTGATAAGTCCATGTATGATGTAAAGGTGTTGCCATATCGACATTACGGTCAAGTATGATTAAAAGAGGTCGTTGAAAATTGTAAATTCCAGAATTCTCAGAAGAGAACAAACTATTTCTAGTATCTCTTAAATTTTCTCTTAATTTTTTATCTAATTTTTCAGCGACCATTTCTGCTGCATTACCCTGAGCGCTACGAATAAAAGGTAAAGTTCCAAGAGTAACAAATACCGAATATAGACCATCAACAGTATTATCCATCATTACTTCTACATCTGTATCTTTTGCATCGGCACGATTCAAAGCGTAATATGATACTGCTTGATCATTTTGATTGCTCAATATAAATAATTCATCTTCTAATGAGATAAAATTTAAATATTGATCAAATATTTTATGGACATGGATAACATTTTCAGTTCGTAATGCTGAACTAGCTAGATCTTCTAGTTTTTGACGACAAATTGCCGAGATAAAATTTAAGTAATACTTTTCATACACATTGTTCTGGAAGTCTTGAGTAATACGGTCAAGATTATCTTGATCTGGCATACAAAAGTAAATAGCTGCTACATCAGGTATAGGATCACGCTCAGAATGAATACTTAAATGTAACGTTACACCACATTCTCGTAGTTCTTTAATTGGAATTAACGGAGATATGATATCTTGTCCACGGCGGTCATATATCAGTACTTTCCATACAGGTTCTGAACTATTGTCTTTATAGTCTGAACTATTTAGGTTGAGCATTTGCTTCAACGCTGCAATCTGTTTATCTCGAATTGATGTCATAATAACTGTTTTATTATTGATTTCAAACAAAAAATAATGATATCATAATTAAAATATTCTTTAAATCATTAAAACTTGATGCAATCATAGATACATTTTATTTTGTGGACATATATGACTCATATAACACCTAAAAAATAAAAGATAAATTACAATTAATCATAAAATGTATTTTATTATTTTTGATATTAAACAATTAAATACAATGACAAAGTATTGGTATAATAAATTTATTACAATATATTATTTATATAATTAACATCCCATTTTTTTTAGGGTTTTCCAAAAAAAAATTATTGATTAGCTTTTGAAAGAACAAAATATATATTTAGCAAATTAATTTTATCTATATTAAACCGTTGTTTGTAAAACAAAAATAAATTTTAAGTAAAAATACTTTTTTTAAATTTTATATTTAGTTATGTTAACAGTTTAAATCAATTTTATTATGTTACATGTATTAAAAAAAAACTTTCTCTATATAATTTATACTTTTATATGTATATTTTTTAATTATTTTTATATAATTATTTTATTGTAGTTTGAAACACCTTATTTAGTGGGGCTCATTATCTTCTTTGAACAGCTAAATAAAAAAATATTATTTTTATGTTAAAAGAAAATTGAAACGTTAACTTGCCCAAAAAGCAGGGGGGGCATTTCCATGTGCATGTATGAAAAAAAAGGACCCACAATTTAATTTTAGTATTAGCTAGGGGTCCGTGGCTTAATGATAATGGGAAATCACTGATCTAGTACTTTACAAAGCTTTTTTTATCAATTTATTAATTTTTTCTGTACCTACATATTTAAAAAAATGTATTATTTAATAACTTACAAATCATCTATTAGTTTACATATTAAAAATTGGCTCTGTAGAGTGCTAGTTATATTTGTTCTTTATAATTTATTTTTTACTTTCTTTCTATGATTTAAGATGAAAAAAATTTATAGGTAAACATTATATTTTAGAATAAATACTGAGATTACACAATAATAAAAAAATGGTATTGACACAAGACTATTTTTAAATTAGTTTAAAAATATAAGTATTTAAATATTTTCATATTGTTAGTAACTGGTCCTATGACCAATCCGATAGGTACTTAATTTATTTTTTATAATTTAATTTTAAATTTCCTATACAAAACTCCTTAAAAATTGGGTGTATCTATCACATACTCTTTTAAGATTTAAGTAACTTAAAATTTATGTACCTAGTATAATATTAGATATTTAAACATTGTTTTAAAATTGGTAACTACTCTTAAATATTAGTTTGTTACTTAATACTACCAAAGAAGATTTTTGACTACTTGTATGTTATGTTTTAAAGTATTACTATATGTACCACAAATATGTTAATGAGAAGAATGACAAATTAAAAAAAACACAGCTTTTACATATTGTTTGGTGAGAGTATTTAACTGCAGAAGATAGATTACAAATAATATTTATATATCTAATAAATTTGATGTTATTCCATAGATTACAAAGATACTATACAATATACATATTAAAACAACCTAATTTATTTTTTAAATAATTTTATTTAAAATAAAAAGTACCTACTGCAGATTCATGTTATAGATAGATGCAATTTAAATAATATAGTAAATATTTGAATTAAAGGCATAATTTTTTCAATAACAAAGGTTTTTTTTAGATCAAATAAAACATTACAATAATTTGATATTTAATTTATGTGGAACACTCACTTTTAGTTAAGATCCAAATGTTAGGTAGATGTTAAATAGTAGATTTTTTAACTTAATAAATATATTTTAGTTCACCAACACATATATATGTTTAAAAACTTAAATAATAATAATGTTATAAAATGTATTAGTTGATACCTAAAACTTAATTAAAAAATTATGTACTTTCACTCTTTATTTTTAATGCTTTCGTCTCTACTCTTTATCAAATTTGTTATCAATGCGGTGTTGTCAGTTACCACGTCAATTTTTTACGTTACCCGGTAAAGTGTGATCGACTGATATAACCTCAAACATATAATCTGTCTTTTGTTCTAAATTCTAATAAAATTAATTAATAGACATTTTTATTTCTTATAGGTACGCTTTGTAATTTTGAGTTAAATACCTTCTAATAGTGTTGTTATTATTTATTAAAAATAATGGCGTTCAATTTGACCGTTAAAGTTCATCCTGTTGTGTTGTTCCAAATCGTGGATGCCTATGAGCGTAGAAATATCGACGCGCATCGAGTAATTGGAACATTGATGGGTAAGTTATAAATATATATAGGTATAAAAATCTATATAAATGAATATATATATAAATAAATACAGAATGCTTATACTATAATTATAACAAAATACTTTAAATGCTTCAGGTACGGTTGACAAAGGTGTAGTTGAAGTGACTAATTCTTTTGGCGTCCCTCATAAGGAGTATGAAGACACTGTCAGTAAATTGATAATACATTCCTTTCCTTATTTTTATGTATAATATTTTATGAATTTTTAGGTGGAAGCTGATATTGTGTATGCAGCAGATATGTTTAAAATGAACCAAAAAGTCAATAGATCTGAACAAATCGTTGGATGGTGGGCTACAGGTAACGAAGTTACTACACATTCCTCAACCATACATGAATACTACTTAATGGAATGTAACAACCCAGTGCATATTACTTTGGACACAACATTAAAAAATGAAAATATGGGCTTAAAAGCATACATTAGGTAAGCTATTAAAAAAATAATTGCAAAAAAAAATATCAGTTTCTTGTTCATACTAATTTCTTTATGATTTCTGTTTAAAATAATTAGATACCAAGCATGGGTTTAAATAGATTAAATGTAGGTACTATAAATACAGTAGCATAAGCACAATTTCAAATGAACTTTGTATTTTATTTATAATACTGCTTTTTTATGTATCGATAGATATTTGAAAAACTTTTTTTTGATATTTGGTATTTAAAATTGTATAATTAATTATTAGGTAGGTACTTAGTTTTTATTGTTTAAATATCAATTTTTTATTTTTTATTAATTGGTTGATTTGTTCAAATTTTATTTTTTGATTTGTGACTTTATTGTATTAATAGTTAATGTTTTTAAATGGAAATATGAACCAAATGTATTATGTTAAAACTTGAAAGTGTTATTCTCGAGTTATTCAATTTCAATAAAAAGATAGGGAGTAGATGAAATCGCCTTGCCCTCTAAACTGCATAATACATAAGAAAGTGAAGCTGAAATTTACTTAAAAAGGCCCAATACCCATATACCTATTGATTGTATACCTAATAATTTTTTGCTTGATAGTGGTCATGACATTATATTCAGTATTATAACAAAATATTTAATTATTTATTTATTTACATATTAACCAATTATTATAAAATTATTTTTATAATATGTGCAAAATATTCATATAGTATTAATTTGATTCATAATATTTTGTTTTAGCACACAAATTGGTGTACCTGGTGGTAAAACTGGAAACATGTTCATAAATGTGCCAATTGAAGTTACATGTTATCAACCTGAAACAGTTGGATGTATGTAACATATTTTTAAGTATATAATAATTATGTTATTTAATGCTTCTTGTTAGTGATGGGTTAAACTGTTTAAATCTCAAACCAAACCTACGATGTTCGGTTTGGTTTGATATTCAAACTTATGTGAAAAAAAATTAATCCGAACTATTTAGTATTGGTTACTGTTCGAAAATCAAACTTGAAAATATTTGTTGACCCTATGTTACTGACCACGATAGTTGGAAGTTCAAATATTGAATTTGAAAAAACTTTTACAACTCTTCAGAAGTTATTTTAAAAATTTTTATAAATATTGAGATATAATTATAGGCCACGTGCTGTGTATTTTTGTTTTTATTGATATGGTTATATTTACGTAATATGAAAAATCTATTTATTTTTGGGTAAACCCATAGTAATATTCTGCCGCCGTAGCTGTTCACTAAAGATTATTAACAGGTTTACTTTATACGTATGGTCAATTTCTTAAATGTATTATTATAAACAATTGCTTACATCTTCTTCTTCTCCTTCGCCTTCTCTCCCAACTATTTGGGGTCGGCCACCCTGGTCCTACACTTCCACTTAACTCTATCTCCCGCATCTTCTTCACTTACTCCCACCTTCCTCATATCACTCGCCA